>OX494448.1:0-10000 GCA_950381575.1 Plusia festucae
CCTAACCTAACCTAACCTAACCTAACCTAACCTAACCTAACCTAACCAACCTAACCTAACCTAACCTAACCTAACCTAACCAACCTAACCTAACCTAACCTAACCTAACCTAACCTAACCTAACCTAACCTAACCTAACCTAACCTAACCTAACCTAACCTAACCTAACCTAACCTAACCTAACCTAACCTAACCTAACCTAACCTAACCTAACCTAACCTAACCTAACCTAACCTAACCTAACCTAACCTAACCTAACCTAACCTAACCTAACCTAACCTAACCTAACCTAACCTAACCTAACCTAACCTAACCTAACCTAACCTAACCTAACCTAACCTAACCTAACCTAACCTAACCTAACCTAACCTAACCTAACCTAACCTAACCTAACCTAACCTAACCTAACCTAACCTAACCTAACCTAACCTAACCTAACCTAACCTAACCTAACCTAACCTAACCTAACCTAACCTAACCTAACCTAACCTAACCTAACCTAACCTAACCTAACCTAACCTAACCTAACCTAACCTAACCTAACCTAACCTAACCTAACCTAACCTAACCTAACCTAACCTAACCTAACCTAACCTAACCTAACCTAACCTAACCTAACCTAACCTAACCTAACCTAACCTAACCTAACCTAACCTAACCTAACCTAACCTAACCTAACCTAACCTAACCTAACCTAACCTAACCTAACCTAACCTAACCTAACCTAACCTAACCTAACCTAACCTAACCTAACCTAACCTAACCTAACCTAACCTAACCTAACCTAACCTAACCTAACCTAACCTAACCTAACCTAACCTAACCTAACCTAACCTAACCTAACCTAACCTAACCTAACCTAACCTAACCTAACCTAACCTAACCTAACCTAACCTAACCTAACCTAACCTAACCTAACCTAACCTAACCTAACCTAACCTAACCTAACCTAACCTAACCTAACCTAACCTAACCTAACCTAACCTAACCTAACCTAACCTAACCTAACCTAACCTAACCTAACCTAACCTAACCTAACCTAACCTAACCTAACCTAACCTAACCTAACCTAACCTAACCTAACCTAACCTAACCTAACCTAACCTAACCTAACCTAACCTAACCTAACCTAACCTAACCTAACCTAACCTAACCTAACCTAACCTAACCTAACCTAACCTAACCTAACCTAACCTAACCTAACCTAACCTAACCTAACCTAACCTAACCTAACCTAACCTAACCTAACCTAACCTAACCTAACCTAACCTAACCTAACCTAACCTAACCTAACCTAACCTAACCTAACCTAACCTAACCTAACCTAACCTAACCTAACCTAACCTAACCTAACCTAACCTAACCTAACCTAACCTAACCTAACCTAACCTAACCTAACCTAACCTAACCTAACCTAACCTAACCTAACCTAACCTAACCTAACCTAACCTAACCTAACCTAACCTAACCTAACCTAACCTAACCTAACCTAACCTAACCTAACCTAACCTAACCTAACCTAACCTAACCTAACCTAACCTAACCTAACCTAACCTAACCTAACCTAACCTAACCTAACCTAACCTAACCTAACCTAACCTAACCTAACCTAACCTAACCTAACCTAACCTAACCTAACCTAACCTAACCTAACCTAACCTAACCTAACCTAACCTAACCTAACCTAACCTAACCTAACCTAACCTAACCTAACCTAACCTAACCTAACCTAACCTAACCTAACCTAACCTAACCTAACCTAACCTAACCTAACCTAACCTAACCTAACCTAACCTAACCTAACCTAACCTAACCTAACCTAACCTAACCTAACCTAACCTAACCTAACCTAACCTAACCTAACCTAACCTAACCTAACCTAACCTAACCTAACCTAACCTAACCTAACCTAACCTAACCTAACCTAACCTAACCTAACCTAACCTAACCTAACCTAACCTAACCTAACCTAACCTAACCTAACCTAACCTAACCTAACCTAACCTAACCTAACCTAACCTAACCTAACCTAACCTAACCTAACCTAACCTAACCTAACCTAACCTAACCTAACCTAACCTAACCTAACCTAACCTAACCTAACCTAACCTAACCTAACCTAACCTAACCTAACCTAACCTAACCTAACCTAACCTAACCTAACCTAACCTAACCTAACCTAACCTAACCTAACCTAACCTAACCTAACCTAACCTAACCTAACCTAACCTAACCTAACCTAACCTAACCTAACCTAACCTAACCTAACCTAACCTAACCTAACCTAACCTAACCTAACCTAACCTAACCTAACCTAACCTAACCTAACCTAACCTAACCTAACCTAACCTAACCTAACCTAACCTAACCTAACCTAACCTAACCTAACCTAACCTAACCTAACCTAACCTAACCTAACCTAACCTAACCTAACCTAACCTAACCTAACCTAACCTAACCTAACCTAACCTAACCTAACCTAACCTAACCTAACCTAACCTAACCTAACCTAACCTAACCTAACCTAACCTAACCTAACCTAACCTAACCTAACCTAACCTAACCTAACCTAACCTAACCTAACCTAACCTAACCTAACCTAACCTAACCTAACCTAACCTAACCTAACCTAACCTAACCTAACCTAACCTAACCTAACCTAACCTAACCTAACCTAACCTAACCTAACCTAACCTAACCTAACCTAACCTAACCTAACCTAACCTAACCTAACCTAACCTAACCTAACCTAACCTAACCTAACCTAACCTAACCTAACCTAACCTAACCTAACCTAACCTAACCTAACCTAACCTAACCTAACCTAACCTAACCTAACCTAACCTAACCTAACCTAACCTAACCTAACCTAACCTAACCTAACCTAACCTAACCTAACCTAACCTAACCTAACCTAACCTAACCTAACCTAACCTAACCTAACCTAACCTAACCTAACCTAACCTAACCTAACCTAACCTAACCTAACCTAACCTAACCTAACCTAACCTAACCTAACCTAACCTAACCTAACCTAACCTAACCTAACCTAACCTAACCTAACCTAACCTAACCTAACCTAACCTAACCTAACCTAACCTAACCTAACCTAACCTAACCTAACCTAACCTAACCTAACCTAACCTAACCTAACCTAACCTAACCTAACCTAACCTAACCTAACCTAACCTAACCTAACCTAACCTAACCTAACCTAACCTAACCTAACCTAACCTAACCTAACCTAACCTAACCTAACCTAACCTAACCTAACCTAACCTAACCTAACCTAACCTAACCTAACCTAACCTAACCTAACCTAACCTAACCTAACCTAACCTAACCTAACCTAACCTAACCTAACCTAACCTAACCTAACCTAACCTAACCTAACCTAACCTAACCTAACCTAACCTAACCTAACCTAACCTAACCTAACCTAACCTAACCTAACCTAACCTAACCTAACCTAACCTAACCTAACCTAACCTAACCTAACCTAACCTAACCTAACCTAACCTAACCTAACCTAACCTAACCTAACCTAACCTAACCTAACCTAACCTAACCTAACCTAACCTAACCTAACCTAACCTAACCTAACCTAACCTAACCTAACCTAACCTAACCTAACCTAACCTAACCTAACCTAACCTAACCTAACCTAACCTAACCTAACCTAACCTAACCTAACCTAACCTAACCTAACCTAACCTAACCTAACCTAACCTAACCTAACCTAACCTAACCTAACCTAACCTAACCTAACCTAACCTAACCTAACCTAACCTAACCTAACCTAACCTAACCTAACCTAACCTAACCTAACCTAACCTAACCTAACCTAACCTAACCTAACCTAACCTAACCTAACCTAACCTAACCTAACCTAACCTAACCTAACCTAACCTAACCTAACCTAACCTAACCTAACCTAACCTAACCTAACCTAACCTAACCTAACCTAACCTAACCTAACCTAACCTAACCTAACCTAACCTAACCTAACCTAACCTAACCTAACCTAACCTAACCTAACCTAACCTAACCTAACCTAACCTAACCTAACCTAACCTAACCTAACCTAACCTAACCTAACCTAACCTAACCTAACCTAACCTAACCTAACCTAACCTAACCTAACCTAACCTAACCTAACCTAACCTAACCTAACCTAACCTAACCTAACCTAACCTAACCTAACCTAACCTAACCTAACCTAACCTAACCTAACCTAACCTAACCTAACCTAACCTAACCTAACCTAACCTAACCTAACCTAACCTAACCTAACCTAACCTAACCTAACCTAACCTAACCTAACCTAACCTAACCTAACCTAACCTAACCTAACCTAACCTAACCTAACCTAACCTAACCTAACCTAACCTAACCTAACCTAACCTAACCTAACCTAACCTAACCTAACCTAACCTAACCTAACCTAACCTAACCTAACCTAACCTAACCTAACCTAACCTAACCTAACCTAACCTAACCTAACCTAACCTAACCTAACCTAACCTAACCTAACCTAACCTAACCTAACCTAACCTAACCTAACCTAACCTAACCTAACCTAACCTAACCTAACCTAACCTAACCTAACCTAACCTAACCTAACCTAACCTAACCTAACCTAACCTAACCTAACCTAACCTAACCTAACCTAACCTAACCTAACCTAACCTAACCTAACCTAACCTAACCTAACCTAACCTAACCTAACCTAACCTAACCTAACCTAACCTAACCTAACCTAACCTAACCTAACCTAACCTAACCTAACCTAACCTAACCTAACCTAACCTAACCTAACCTAACCTAACCTAACCTAACCTAACCTAACCTAACCTAACCTAACCTAACCTAACCTAACCTAACCTAACCTAACCTAACCTAACCTAACCTAACCTAACCTAACCTAACCTAACCTAACCTAACCTAACCTAACCTAACCTAACCTAACCTAACCTAACCTAACCTAACCTAACCTAACCTAACCTAACCTAACCTAACCTAACCTAACCTAACCTAACCTAACCTAACCTAACCTAACCTAACCTAACCTAACCTAACCTAACCTAACCTAACCTAACCTAACCTAACCTAACCTAACCTAACCTAACCTAACCTAACCTAACCTAACCTAACCTAACCTAACCTAACCTAACCTAACCTAACCTAACCTAACCTAACCTAACCTAACCTAACCTAACCTAACCTAACCTAACCTAACCTAACCTAACCTAACCTAACCTAACCTAACCTAACCTAACCTAACCTAACCTAACCTAACCTAACCTAACCTAACCTAACCTAACCTAACCTAACCTAACCTAACCTAACCTAACCTAACCTAACCTAACCTAACCTAACCTAACCTAACCTAACCTAACCTAACCTAACCTAACCTAACCTAACCTAACCTAACCTAACCTAACCTAACCTAACCTAACCTAACCTAACCTAACCTAACCTAACCTAACCTAACCTAACCTAACCTAACCTAACCTAACCTAACCTAACCTAACCTAACCTAACCTAACCTAACCTAACCTAACCTAACCTAACCTAACCTAACCTAACCTAACCTAACCTAACCTAACCTAACCTAACCTAACCTAACCTAACCTAACCTAACCTAACCTAACCTAACCTAACCTAACCTAACCTAACCTAACCTAACCTAACCTAACCTAACCTAACCTAACCTAACCTAACCTAACCTAACCTAACCTAACCTAACCTAACCTAACCTAACCTAACCTAACCTAACCTAACCTAACCTAACCTAACCTAACCTAACCTAACCTAACCTAACCTAACCTAACCTAACCTAACCTAACCTAACCTAACCTAACCTAACCTAACCTAACCTAACCTAACCTAACCTAACCTAACCTAACCTAACCTAACCTAACCTAACCTAACCTAACCTAACCTAACCTAACCTAACCTAACCTAACCTAACCTAACCTAACCTAACCTAACCTAACCTAACCTAACCTAACCTAACCTAACCTAACCTAACCTAACCTAACCTAACCTAACCTAACCTAACCTAACCTAACCTAACCTAACCTAACCTAACCTAACCTAACCTAACCTAACCTAACCTAACCTAACCTAACCTAACCTAACCTAACCTAACCTAACCTAACCTAACCTAACCTAACCTAACCTAACCTAACCTAACCTAACCTAACCTAACCTAACCTAACCTAACCTAACCTAACCTAACCTAACCTAACCTAACCTAACCTAACCTAACCTAACCTAACCTAACCTAACCTAACCTAACCTAACCTAACCTAACCTAACCTAACCTAACCTAACCTAACCTAACCTAACCTAACCTAACCTAACCTAACCTAACCTAACCTAACCTAACCTAACCTAACCTAACCTAACCTAACCTAACCTAACCTAACCTAACCTAACCTAACCTAACCTAACCTAACCTAACCTAACCTAACCTAACCTAACCTAACCTAACCTAACCTAACCTAACCTAACCTAACCTAACCTAACCTAACCTAACCTAACCTAACCTAACCTAACCTAACCTAACCTAACCTAACCTAACCTAACCTAACCTAACCTAACCTAACCTAACCTAACCTAACCTAACCTAACCTAACCTAACCTAACCTAACCTAACCTAACCTAACCTAACCTAACCTAACCTAACCTAACCTAACCTAACCTAACCTAACCTAACCTAACCTAACCTAACCTAACCTAACCTAACCTAACCTAACCTAACCTAACCTAACCTAACCTAACCTAACCTAACCTAACCTAACCTAACCTAACCTAACCTAACCTAACCTAACCTAACCTAACCTAACCTAACCTAACCTAACCTAACCTAACCTAACCTAACCTAACCTAACCTAACCTAACCTAACCTAACCTAACCTAACCTAACCTAACCTAACCTAACCTAACCTAACCTAACCTAACCTAACCTAACCTAACCTAACCTAACCTAACCTAACCTAACCTAACCTAACCTAACCTAACCTAACCTAACCTAACCTAACCTAACCTAACCTAACCTAACCTAACCTAACCTAACCTAACCTAACCTAACCTAACCTAACCTAACCTAACCTAACCTAACCTAACCTAACCTAACCTAACCTAACCTAACCTAACCTAACCTAACCTAACCTAACCTAACCTAACCTAACCTAACCTAACCTAACCTAACCTAACCTAACCTAACCTAACCTAACCTAACCTAACCTAACCTAACCTAACCTAACCTAACCTAACCTAACCTAACCTAACCTAACCTAACCTAACCTAACCTAACCTAACCGTCGACAACTTTTCTGTTAATTGCTTGATTTTGGTCGGGTTTTCTTTATATACACTTTCTTTTTGACTATACTTTAACGTTCCGCGCTTTTACACGCGGAAAAACCTTAACATTTTCATAATTTTCATGAAAATTGATAATTTTTAACTGTGTATATTTTCAATCTGCTATAACTCTGTTGTTTATCAGTGGTTGTTTCTGATTTTTGCGTTGACGTGTAGATCTCGACGAGATCTTTCTAACGACACCCCGTTTGGCTGTTAAAATTCATAAATTTTCAAATTTTTTATAAAAAATCACATTAATTTTCACTAAAAACATTTTATTACTAAATTTTCGCATTAAAACTATTCGACATTATATTCAAATTGAAGGTCTCTTAAAGACCTATTCAACGATATAGCACACGTAGGGTGTGACTATACAAAATTTTTAAAATAATTCGATTTTTCCGAAATTTTTCCTGTTTTTCGCGGTTTTCCCGGAAAATTTGTTCCCGGAGACCATCCGTTATTCCCGTCGTTGGATAGAGGGCGTCAAGCCCGATCTGCCGACACCACTCACGTGGTGCTCCGACCACCAGGAAAACGTGAAAAAATTAGTTACTTGTTCTCTCATACATTTGTATTGAGATAGTCTACAAGTACCTAAAATCCACCTAACCCCGACACTTATTACAAAGAACGGTCGACAACTTTTCTGTTAATTGCTTGATTTTGGTCGGGTTTTCTTTATATACACTTTCTTTTTGACTATACTTTAACGTTCCGCGCTTTTACACGCGGAAAAACCTTAACATTTTCATAATTTTCATGAAAATTGATAATTTTTAACTGTGTATATTTTCAATCTGCTATAACTCTGTTGTTTATCAGTGGTTGTTTCTGATTTTTGCGTTGACGTGTAGATCTCGACGAGATCTTTCTAACGACACCCCGTTTGGCTGTTAAAATTCATAAATTTTCAAATTTTTTATAAAAAATCACATTAATTTTCACTAAAAACATTTTATTACTAAATTTTCGCATTAAAACTATTCGACATTATATTCAAATTGAAGGTCTCTTAAAGACCTATTCAACGATATAGCACACGTAGGGTGTGACTATACAAAATTTTTAAAATAATTCGATTTTTCCGAAATTTTTCCTGTTTTTCGCGGTTTTCCCGGAAAATTTGTTCCCGGAGACCATCCGTTATTCCCGTCGTTGGATAGAGGGCGTCAAGCCCGATCTGCCGACACCACTCACGTGGTGCTCCGACCACCAGGAAAACGTGAAAAAATTAGTTTCGGGCCCGCCCACCCACCCAAGAGTGATCAGGCATATCGATTCCGGAGGAATTTTGCCCGTCCGATTTTGGTACCTGCCAACTTTGACGGGCCATATCTCCGGAACCGATAGGGTTAGAGAGCTGCGGTTTGTGTTGCCGTAATTGTTAAAGACTGTTCTGTCCTTACAACTTAGTCTCTGTGGTCTAGGCCTTGAGACCTTACTTAGACACGCGTACTTGTTCAGCAGGTACTAAAAATTTAATACCAAAAGCCGGTTTTGGACACTTCTTGGGCTGAAAGAAGTGTTTGCCTGCTAAATCGGCTGCAGGGCAGGGCAACCGCGGCCCTTACAGCAGACCAGCGTGCAAGATTCGCCAAAGCAACGATTGTTATCGCTCGGCCAAATATTTTAGAAAAATTCTCTTTTATTTCAATTTTATACACATTTTATTTTATTTTTATATATACAATTTTACAACTTATACAAGATTTAGTTATAGCTACTGTATTTACAACTTATACAAACTTACATTTAATAAATTGGTTGGGTTAGGTTATAAGGTTTCCTCTCACATTCCCAGGGCATCTCACTCCATACGTTAAAATGTTCCGCACACCCGCTAAACAGGCTTCTGGCCCCTCCCCGCCTACCACCCCCCCCAAACTAGTGCAGAAGTCCAGCGCTTTTCGTACCCAGACGAAAGTCCGGAGGGACACGGGGGAGCGGGAGGCGGGCAAGGTCCTCTTCCCTGAGGAGATCTCGGTCAGCGTGGTGCAGCCTAATAAGCTACAGGAGGCGAGGGCATGGGTGACGAAAGCCAAAATAGCTCTCAACGCATCCAGAAATTTGAAGACAGACATAAAGGCTTCCGTCATCCAGGCCATCGATGGGCTGTACCAGCTCATCAAGGAAACCGAATCCGGGAAACCCATGTGTCCGTCCCCACCAGCACCTTGCAGTGCAGTTATGGTGGAAAACATGGGGGACCCGCAGCCACGGGAAGAGGAAAAGGAAATGCAGGTGGCTTGCCAAACCGGGGTTTCTCAGTTGCTCTCCTCGATAGCTGAACATAGTCAGCTAATGAGAGAGAGCAACGAGAAAGCGGAGCAACTAAAAGAGGCCCTTCAAACAAAGGTGGGGTCTTTGGAGGCGGTCACATACGCGGGTGTGGTGGCGGGGGGAAAGGGGCACAAACGCCCAGAGCCAACTGCGCTGCACTCGGTTGTGGTCGCGTCCAAGGACGAAATGGAGACTGGTGAAGAGGTCTTGGGGAAAATTAGAAAAGCGGTTAACGCTAAAGAGGGGGGAATTAAAATAGACAGAATCAGGAAGGCCAAAGATAGGAGGATCGTCATCAGTTGTAGAACTGAAGAGGAGCGGAACAGGGTTCAAACAC
>OX494448.1:15000-22500 GCA_950381575.1 Plusia festucae
CGACACCACTCACGTGGTGCTCCGACCACCAGGAGAACGTGAAAAAATTAGTTACTTGTTTTCTCATACATTTGTATTGAGATAGTCTACAAGTACCTAAAATCCACCTAACCCCGACACGTATTACAAAGAACGGTCGACAACTTTTTTGTTAATTGCTTGATTTTGGTCGGGTTTTCTTTATATACACTTTCTTTTTGACTATACTTTAACGTTCCGCGCTTTTACACGCGGAAAAACTTTAACATTTTCATAATTTTCATGAAAATTGATAATTTTTAACTGTGTATATTTTTAATCGGCTATAACTCTGTTGTATATCAGTGGTTGTTCCTGGTTTTTGCGTTGACGTGTAGATCTCGACGAGATCTTTCTAACGACACCCCGTTTGGCTCTTAAAATTCATAAATTTTCAAATTTTTTCAAATTTTTTATTAAAAATCACATTAATTTTCACTAAAAACATTTTATTACTAAATTTTCGCATTAAAACTATTCGACATTATATTCAAATTGAAGGTCTCTTAAAGACCTATTCAACGATATAGCACACGTAGGGTGTGACTATACAAATTTTTTAAAATAATTCGATTTTTCCGAAATTTTTCCTGTTTTTCGCGGTTTTCCCGGAAAATTTGTTCCCGGAGACCATCCGTTATTCCCGTCGTTGGATAGAGGGCGTCGAGCCCGATCTGCCGACACCACTCACGTGGTGCTCCGACCACCAGGAGAACGTGAAAAAATTAGTTACTTGTTTTCTCATACATTTGTATTGAGATAGTCTACAAGTACCTAAAATCCACCTAACCCCGACACGTATTACAAAGAACGGTCGACAACTTTTTTGTTAATTGCTTGATTTTGGTCGGGTTTTCTTTATATACACTTTCTTTTTGACTATACTTTAACGTTCCGCGCTTTTACACGCGGAAAAACTTTAACATTTTCATAATTTTCATGAAAATTGATAATTTTTAACTGTGTATATTTTTAATCGGCTATAACTCTGTTGTATATCAGTGGTTGTTCCTGGTTTTTGCGTTGACGTGTAGATCTCGACGAGATCTTTCTAACGACACCCCGTTTGGCTCTTAAAATTCATAAATTTTCAAATTTTTTCAAATTTTTTATTAAAAATCACATTAATTTTCACTAAAAACATTTTATTACTAAATTTTCGCATTAAAACTATTCGACATTATATTCAAATTGAAGGTCTCTTAAAGACCTATTCAACGATATAGCACACGTAGGGTGTGACTATACAAATTTTTTAAAATAATTCGATTTTTCCGAAATTTTTCCTGTTTTTCGCGGTTTTCCCGGAAAATTTGTTCCCGGAGACCATCCGTTATTCCCGTCGTTGGATAGAGGGCGTCGAGCCCGATCTGCCGACACCACTCACGTGGTGCTCCGACCACCAGGAGAACGTGAAAAAATTAGTTACTTGTTTTCTCATACATTTGTATTGAGATAGTCTACAAGTACCTAAAATCCACCTAACCCCGACACGTATTACAAAGAACGGTCGACAACTTTTTTGTTAATTGCTTGATTTTGGTCGGGTTTTCTTTATATACACTTTCTTTTTGACTATACTTTAACGTTCCGCGCTTTTACACGCGGAAAAACTTTAACATTTTCATAATTTTCATGAAAATTGATAATTTTTAACTGTGTATATTTTTAATCGGCTATAACTCTGTTGTATATCAGTGGTTGTTCCTGGTTTTTGCGTTGACGTGTAGATCTCGACGAGATCTTTCTAACGACACCCCGTTTGGCTCTTAAAATTCATAAATTTTCAAATTTTTTCAAATTTTTTATTAAAAATCACATTAATTTTCACTAAAAACATTTTATTACTAAATTTTCGCATTAAAACTATTCGACATTATATTCAAATTGAAGGTCTCTTAAAGACCTATTCAACGATATAGCACACGTAGGGTGTGACTATACAAATTTTTTAAAATAATTCGATTTTTCCGAAATTTTTCCTGTTTTTCGCGGTTTTCCCGGAAAATTTGTTCCCGGAGACCATCCGTTATTCCCGTCGTTGGATAGAGGGCGTCGAGCCCGATCTGCCGACACCACTCACGTGGTGCTCCGACCACCAGGAGAACGTGAAAAAATTAGTTACTTGTTTTCTCATACATTTGTATTGAGATAGTCTACAAGTACCTAAAATCCACCTAACCCCGACACGTATTACAAAGAACGGTCGACAACTTTTTTGTTAATTGCTTGATTTTGGTCGGGTTTTCTTTATATACACTTTCTTTTTGACTATACTTTAACGTTCCGCGCTTTTACACGCGGAAAAACTTTAACATTTTCATAATTTTCATGAAAATTGATAATTTTTAACTGTGTATATTTTTAATCGGCTATAACTCTGTTGTATATCAGTGGTTGTTCCTGGTTTTTGCGTTGACGTGTAGATCTCGACGAGATCTTTCTAACGACACCCCGTTTGGCTCTTAAAATTCATAAATTTTCAAATTTTTTCAAATTTTTTATTAAAAATCACATTAATTTTCACTAAAAACATTTTATTACTAAATTTTCGCATTAAAACTATTCGACATTATATTCAAATTGAAGGTCTCTTAAAGACCTATTCAACGATATAGCACACGTAGGGTGTGACTATACAAATTTTTTAAAATAATTCGATTTTTCCGAAATTTTTCCTGTTTTTCGCGGTTTTCCCGGAAAATTTGTTCCCGGAGACCATCCGTTATTCCCGTCGTTGGATAGAGGGCGTCGAGCCCGATCTGCCGACACCACTCACGTGGTGCTCCGACCACCAGGAGAACGTGAAAAAATTAGTTACTTGTTTTCTCATACATTTGTATTGAGATAGTCTACAAGTACCTAAAATCCACCTAACCCCGACACGTATTACAAAGAACGGTCGACAACTTTTTTGTTAATTGCTTGATTTTGGTCGGGTTTTCTTTATATACACTTTCTTTTTGACTATACTTTAACGTTCCGCGCTTTTACACGCGGAAAAACTTTAACATTTTCATAATTTTCATGAAAATTGATAATTTTTAACTGTGTATATTTTTAATCGGCTATAACTCTGTTGTATATCAGTGGTTGTTCCTGGTTTTTGCGTTGACGTGTAGATCTCGACGAGATCTTTCTAACGACACCCCGTTTGGCTCTTAAAATTCATAAATTTTCAAATTTTTTCAAATTTTTTATTAAAAATCACATTAATTTTCACTAAAAACATTTTATTACTAAATTTTCGCATTAAAACTATTCGACATTATATTCAAATTGAAGGTCTCTTAAAGACCTATTCAACGATATAGCACACGTAGGGTGTGACTATACAAATTTTTTAAAATAATTCGATTTTTCCGAAATTTTTCCTGTTTTTCGCGGTTTTCCCGGAAAATTTGTTCCCGGAGACCATCCGTTATTCCCGTCGTTGGATAGAGGGCGTCGAGCCCGATCTGCCGACACCACTCACGTGGTGCTCCGACCACCAGGAGAACGTGAAAAAATTAGTTTCGGGCCCGCCCACCCACCCTAATCTCATTGGGCATATCGATTCCGGAGGGATTTTGCCCGTCCGGTTTTGGTACCTGCCAACTTTGACGGGCCATATCTCCGGAACCGATAGGGCTAGAGAGCTGCGGTTTGCGTTGCTGGATAGGTCACAGACTGCTCTTTATATATTGACACAGTCTAGCAACGCTTTGTTGTCGGACTTCCTTTAGGACCCGGCACTTGTTTTCAGGTGCACAAAAATTTAGCTCGGTTGGTCAGTTTTGGACACTTCTTGCCTAGCAAGAAGTGTTTACCTGCTAAATTGATCCAGTTATCGAGCGGCTGGGGCCTCTCTGGCTTTGCATCGGTTGGGTGACGCTCCTGAAACGCAAAACCTTTTATTTGAAAGCAACCTTAGAGTTAATAAAACAAACTTTTTAATTAGTTTTAAATAAAAATTAAAAACATCTTCGAAAATTAAAACCCTTGACTTTTTATTTATTTTTACAATTTATTATCTTAATTATACAAATTTTATACAAATTTAATACTTTTACAAATTTTTACAAGCAAATTTTTCATTAACTTAATATATTTATAAAAAATCAAAACCTTAGGTTAGGTTACGCATCGCTCTTGTCCTACCCGAGTCCGACCTTAAGGATGTTCCATACCCCTGCTAAAAAGCCTACGGAGCCAATACGGCCTACCACTCCCCCTAAGGCCATTAATATGGGAACTATAACAAAGGCTCAAACCAACGTCCGAAGGAGCATTGGGGAGTGGGAGGCTGGCAGGGTCCTCTTCCCGGAGGAGAGCCCAGCTATCGAGGTGCAGCCCAACACGCTAAAGGAGGCGAGGGCCTGGGTGACGAAGGGGAAGATTGCCTTAAACGCGTCGCGCAATTTAAAGTCTGACATCAAGGCCTCCGTCATCCAGGCCATCGATCAACTGTATCGGCTAATTAAGAATCTTGAGGCTGGCAAGTCCGCGGGCTCCTCCTCGCCTGTGCCTTGTACCGCAGGTGTGGGGGAGCTGGCGGGCGTGCCTCGGGGCCGGGATGGAAAAGGGGAGACTGAGTCTCCGTGTGAACAGGTGGCGGGGGGTACGCAGGCGGTCTCTCAGTTGCTCTCCTCATTGGAGGAACACACCAAGCTAATGAGGGAGAGCAACGAGAGGGCCATGGAACTACAAAAGGCTCTCGAGGTTAAAAAGGAAACACTGGAGACGATCACTTATGCGAGTGTGGCGGCGAGCGCTAAGGGGCAGAAACGGCCAGTGGCAACAGCGCTCCACTCGATAGTGATCGCCTCCAAAAATGAGATGGACACTGGGGACGTGATCATGGGTAAAATTAGAGCAGCAGTTAACGCCAAAGAAGGCGATATACAGATAGACAGGGTGAGAAAAGGAAAGGACAGGAAGGTAGTCATCAGCTGTCGGAGTGAAGAAGCGCGGAACAGAGTGCAAAGGAAAATCGAGCTTGGAGACCAGCGGCTTGAGGTCTTGGCAGTCAAGAACCAGGACCCGCTGGTCATCCTCAGGGACGTTCTTAGCTGTCATAAAGATGAGGACGTCCTTGACTTTTTGAGACAGCAAAACAAGCACCTGTTCCGCGACCTCCCGGCTGATGACGACCGTATAGAAATACGGTTCAGGAAGAAGGCCCGAAATGAACTGTTGTGCCACATTGTGGCCAGAGTGTCCCCAACGCTGTGGGCTCGGTTGTTGGGGGCGTCTGAAGTTTACCTGGACCTACAGCACATTCGGGTAGAGGACCAGTCTCCGCTGGTCCAGTGCTCAATGTGCCTTGGTTACGGTCACAGCAGACGCCTCTGCGCCGAGACGACCGAAAAATGTGGTTACTGCGGCGGCCCTCACCAGCGTAAAGACTGCGCAGAGAAGCTCGCCAACGCCAACCCCACCTGCTGCAACTGCGTAAAAGCTAAATTGGAAATGACGGGACACAACGCTTTCAGCACTGATTGTCCCGTCCGACGCAGGTGGGAAGCGTTGGCTAGAGCAAAAATTGCGTACTGCTGAGGGCTCCATGGTAGATGTCGGCACCACAACCTCCACCAGGACGGCCTACCGGATAATACAGGCGAACCTCCAGCGAAAGGAACTGGCTACCGCTGAGCTGTTTCAGGGTGCTACGGATCGGGGGGTTGCAGTGGCTTTGATCCAGGAGCCATATGTGGGTGGCATAAGAAGGATGCGGGACTACCGCGGGTCGCGAATATTCCAGGCGTTGGAAAATGGAAGTGGCACTGTAAAGGCCGCAGTAGCAGTCTTCAACCCAGATCTGGATGTCATACAGTGCCAGGAACTCACCACTCACAACATCGCTGTGGTGAGGATCCGGACCAGCGCCTGGGAACTCGTGGTGGTCTCGCTCTACTTTGAGCCAGATAAGCCTCTGCAGCCCTATCTTGATCACCTCAGAATAGTTCAGCGGCGGCTAGGACCCAGTAACCTGATTGTTGGAGGTGACGTCAACGGTAAAAGCCCTTGGTGGGGGAGTAGAGTTGAGGACTCAAGAGGCGCAGAACTGTGTGGCCTTCTGGACGAGATGGATTTGCAGGTACTCAACAGCGGCATCACTCCAACATTTGATACCATCCGCGGCGGCAAAGTTTATAGTAGCCACGTGGATATCACGGCATGCTCAGCGGACCTTCTCGGCCTGGTACAAGACTGGAGAGTGGACGTAGGAATGACGAGCTCGGACCACAACGGCATTGTTTTTAAAATTAGCTTAATGAAATCTAAAGGAATAGCAGTTAAATCCACTACGAGAAAATTTAACACCAGGAAAGCAAATTGGTCCCAGTTTCGTGAGAAACTGGGCCAATTAAAAATAGAAAACAAAATAGAAAAGAATGAAATAGAAAACATAAACACTACAAAAGATTTGGAAAAAACTATCAATACGTATATAAACATAATAGATAAAGCATGCATAGAAACTATCCCTAAAAAGAAATATAAAAATAAACTTACCTTGCCGTGGTGGTCCGAGGAACTCGCCGTCCTAAAGAAGACGGTCGCTACCAGGAGGAGAAGGATCCGTTGCGCTGCACCCGTCCGGAGAGATGGTGTCGTTGCTGAGTACCTGAAAGCAAAAGATGAATATGAAAAGAAGGCAAAATTGGCCCAAATTAAGAGTTGGAAGGAGTTCTGCACCAAACAGGATAGGGAGGGAGTCTGGGAGGGGATCTACAGGGTGATAGGTCGAACCACAAAGCGACAGGAGGACGTCGCCCTGCTGCGAGATGGCGTAGCTCTTGACCCCGCGGACTCGGCTGCCTTTCTAGCGGAAACTTTTTATCCAGACGACCAGGAATCTGAGGACAGCGAGGACCAGAGGACTCTCAGGAATCTCTCAAAGCGGGTAAACGAGCGGGTCCATGGTGAGATACATGACCCGCCGTTCACAGCGCACGAGCTGAAGTCCTCAGTCCAAGCTTTCAACCCTAGAAAGGCGCCGGGAGCTGATGGCTTTACAGCCGACATCTGCCGTCAAGCCATTTTCCAGGACTCCGAATCGTTCCTTGCCCTGGCCAACAAATGCCTCAGCCTCGGCCACTTTCCAAAGGCTTGGAAGGAGGCCACGGTGGTAGTACTGAGGAAGCCGGGCAAGGACGACTACCGATCGACAAAGTCGTACAGGCCAATCGGCCTGCTACCTGTCCTCGGTAAAGTCCTGGAAAAAATGGTAGTAGCAAGGCTCCAGTGGTACCTGGTACCGCGACTGAGTACTCGCCAGTTTGGCTTCATGCCACAAAGAAGCACGGAGGACTCCCTCTATACTCTGGTGAACGAAATCACAGCGGAGATCAAGGCTAAAAAGCTAGTAACGCTCGTTTCGCTAGATATAGAGGGGGCTTTTGATAGCGCATGGTGGCCTGCCATTAGGGTCAGACTGGCTGAGGAACAGTGTCCGGTCAATCTCAGGAGACTACTGGACAGCTACTTAGACGGCAG
>OX494448.1:32500-35000 GCA_950381575.1 Plusia festucae
TTTTGGTGTCTATCGACGCGCCTTGGAACCCCCCAACTGCCTACCAAGTCTGCCTTCCTTAGGCCCAGGATCCACGAAGATATTGAGGAAAAACTGTCCTCATACATCGAGGTTTTCTCCGGAACCTGAGGAGTGCGGCTCAGTCTGGGGGTGCCTGCAGGTGACCTAGACGTCTATCAAGACAGCCCCGATCAGACCTTACACCTAACTTCACCCATTTAACCGTAAACCGAGCAATTCAGGTAAATTTTTTGTAAACATAACTTCAAGACCCAGTTTGACCAACTTGCTATGTGGCAAGGTGGTATGCAGTGACCAGTCTTCAATAGCCCAATTCAAGACCTACATTTTGACACCTCAACCATATTTTTACAGCCTATAGACACTTAGTTATTGTAGTTTCAGTGACACGCGGCATTCAAACCAATCGCAAATACAAGTTTGTTTTGCAGTTTACGTAATTTTATTACGTTAACACGCTAATTAGGGGTTTGTCTCACGTCGTTTTTGATTGTTAATCTAGGGAGCTAGTAGCCTAAAACTATTTCCTGTAAAGTTTCATTTCAGTACAATCAGTAGTTTACGAGATATTTAACTTTTCATTTGTCAAAATTAGCCGTTAATTTCCATATTTTATTTACATTTATTGCGTCATACCCGGTATCTCGTAAACGGTGAGTCCTACGGGAAATACGAGGGGTCCAGCGAATTCTTCGTCACCGTAGGTGACGAAGAATTATTGGATTTGACCCTCGGGAACACCCCCCGCGGGTCCCTACCCCTCCCCCTTCACTTTGGTAAATATCAAATAAATTTTAGATTTGTGTTAATTGTCATTAGATTTAGGCTCTGGCTGTTAACAGTTGTAGGCTGCCTTCAGCCTGAGGTACCGGGCTCTCGTCTTTGCACGAGGTCTCGCGTGATCCGGGATTTTGATCTTTATTCCCTACGGAGTGGGGGTCATTTTCCCGTGTCGCTGCGGCTTCTTGCGACGCCGGGCGCGCTGACGTGCCTACCTAACTTTTTGTACGTAACACCTAGTTCCCCCACACACACACATATGCGAGTAACACTCTTATCGCTAAATAGATTTGGGGCCTCTGGGTGGACAGCTAGCGTATTTTATTTTATAAGTTTTAGATTGGTTTTTATTTTGTTTTACGTGTTTTACTATTGTTATTATTTTACCCATTTTATTCAATTGTATTTTTATTGATTGTATTTTTATTGATTTTATTTTAGTTTCTTTTATAATATAGTAGGCGGGTACAATGTTTGGCTCGTATAGCGAGTTAGACTCGGATGACGAAGGAGGTATGCACCTCGACATGTTGGGTGAAGACATACTGCCCGCGGATAGACCTGCACGCTTTGACTTTTTTAAGTTTCTGAGTGCAAAACTCGATGAGGCTCGCAAACTCCTGACCACGGGCAGGAGCGTAAGTCGCGACAGCAAACTCAAGATCATCGAGATCTTCAACGAGGTAGGAGTAATAAGTAGGCAGACCGCCGCTGCTCGGAGAGAACCTCAGGCCGCGACTTCTACTAACAGTGAGTCCTTCGCCGAACTCAAAGAGGATATTGTCTCGGATTTAAAAGGGGTAATTAAATCCGAGATAAAAACATTGGCACAGTCAATTTGCCCCGCTCTCCCCTCGGCTCGACCGAGCTACGCCACAGTTGCCGGCGCCGCGCGGGCGAGCGCTCTGCCGCCTCCACCCTCTCCGGCCCCTCGCACTAAACCGGCCCTTATCGTCTCGCCTAGGAATGCGGTCGCCGGGCCGCGCGACACGCTACAAGTTTTTAGATCCGGGGTGTCTTTTAAAGACACAAAATTCTCTCCCGCGGACGTCAAGTTCGTATCTAATAACAAAATTAGGGTCGAATTCGATAGCGAGGAACAACGCGACGTCGCTCTTGAGAAAATCAAGCTGGCTGAGTGCGCCATAACGGCGGAGCCGTGCCGAAGGCTAAGGCCTATGATTATTCTCAAGGGCGTGTCGGCCGACACTCCTTGCGAAGAGTTGACGCAGGTCATCGTCAACCAAAACGACTTTGGCGTTGATGTTGAGCCGGGGGACCTAGCGTTTAGGTTTAAAAGGGCAAACAAGAGCGACAAATTATACAACGCTGTTTTCATGGTCGCTCCTCGTCTATGGAGAACAATAATAAAAAATCGCCAACTAAATATCGACCACCAGCGGGTACACGCAGAGGAGTATATACCTCTTTTGCAGTGTTACTCCTGCCTTCAATTCGGTCACACAAAGAAACACTGCACAACTGACAAAACAGTCTGCTCACACTGTTCCTCATCCACACACCTATATAAAAACTGCCCAGACAAAACCAACACCGCCGCCGCTAACTGTCATAACTGCACACTACACAACACACAACATAACAAAAACATAAACACTCAACACAGCGCAACATCCACTCATTGCCCTCGATTGACCTCTCTTATCACCAATATTAGAAACCGAATTGATTACGGCCC
>OX494448.1:40000-67500 GCA_950381575.1 Plusia festucae
ACACATATGCGAGCAGCACTGTTATCGCTAAATAGATTTGGGGCCCCTGGGTGGACAGTGAGCGTATTTTATTTTATAAGTTTTAGATAGGTTTTTATTTCGTGTTACGTGTTTTATTATTGTTATAACTTTACCTGTTTTTATTTAATTGTATTTTATTGATTGTATTTTTATTGATTATATTTTCTTATTGATTGTATTTTAGCTTCTTTTATAGGTATTTATAGTAGGTACATATACAATGTTTGACTCGCATAGCGAGTTAGACTCAGACGATGAGGGGGGCATGAACCTGACGATGTTGGCCTCGGACATACTGCCCGCGGACAAACCCGCGCGCTTTAATTTTTTTAAGTTTTTAAGCGCGAAACTAGATGAAGCGCGCAAACTCCTTACTACGGGTCGGAGCGTAAGCCGCGATAGTAAGTTAAAAATAATCGAGATATTTAACGAGGTGGGGGTCATTAGTAGGCAGACCGCCACTACTCGGATGGAGTCTCAGGTCGCGACTTCTCCCTCTGACCAGTCTATCACCGAACTCAAAGATGGCATTGTCTCGGATTTGAAAGGGGTGATCAAGTCCGAGATAACAACATTGTCTCGTTCACTCTGCCCCGCTCTCCCCTCGGCTCGACCGAGCTACGCCACAGTTGCCGGCGCCGCTCGGGCGAGCGCCCCGCCGCCCGCGCCCTCCCCTGCCCCTCTCACTAAACCGGCTCTTATCGTCTCGCCTAGGAATGCGGTTGCCGGGCCGCGCGACACGCTACTAGCTTTTAGAACCGGGGTGTCTTTCAAAGACACAAAATTCTCTCCCGCGGATATCAAATTCGTGTCAAATAATAAGATTAGGGTGGAGTTTGATAGGGAAGAGCACCGCGATGTCGCCCTTGAGAAAATCAAGCTGGCTGAGTGCGCCATAACGGCGGAGCCGTGCCGAAGGCTTAGGCCTATGATTATTCTTAAGGGCGTGTCGGCCGACACTACTTGTGAAGAACTGACGCAGGTTATTATTAACCAAAACGACTTTGGCGTCGAGGTCGAACCGGGGGACCTAACCTTTAGGTTTAAAAGAGCCAATAAGAGCGACAAACTTTATAACGCTGTTTTCTTGGTCGCGCCACGCCTGTGGAGAACTATTATTAAAAACCGCCAGCTAAACATAGATCACCAGCGGGTACACGCAGAGGAGTATATACCTCTTTTGCAGTGCTACTCGTGCCTTCAATTCGGTCACACTAAAAAACACTGTACAAACGACAAAATAGCCTGCTCACACTGCTCATCATCCACACACTTATACAAAAATTGCCCAGACAAAACAAAAACCACCGCCGCTAACTGCCATAACTGTACATTACATAACACACAACACAACAAAAACACAAACACTCAACACAGCGCAACATCCACTCATTGCCCTCGCTTGACCTCCCTTATCTCAAATATTAGGAACCGAATTGATTACGGCCCACTAATGGAGTAGTCGAGCATTGTACCTACACTTAAATTATGTAATATGAATTAGATATAATATTATTGTTATCGTGTACTTTTTGCATTCCAAACTGATACTTTGTTATGGGTTGCTATGTATAGGGACATAAACAAACAGCTATTAGGTATCACTTATTTACGTATGGCATATGTTCATATATAATACATGCTCAGCTGGCATTGTAGGTATAGCGACCATACTCACTAGTTTTATAATAACCTTCACAGCTACCATACTTATCTCTTAAAATGATCAAGATAAACAAATATTTAGTATAAAGTTTTATAACGAACATTTAAACGAAGTTCATAATCTTATAGTTACGATTGTTCACGCAGTGTTATGTTGATGCTTATCTTTGTCATGTCATATATTACTGCCGGCATTGTATTAATGTAACTGATTTAAAATTGACACTATTTTTAGAAATTGTGCTAAAATACATAAACAAATACATATGGTTGAGAAAAGTGATGGCAAAATATGTAAAAAATCATTAGAAAATACAAAAAGAATATTAGAATCGATACACACTTATTTATATACTACACTTACTATACAGTTTACAATTTACTTTTTGCATTTATTTTTCTTTTACCAGACTTAGGTTTCATGTGTATTTTGGAAATTGCGCAAAATACATAAACAAAAACATATAGTTGGGGAAAATGATGGTAAAAAACGTAAAAAAAAGTAAGGAAAATACAAAAAGAATATTACAATAGTTCCACTTATACTTATACAACCTATACGATTTACAATTTACTTTGTTTGCATTCATGTTCCTCTAACTAGACTTAGGTTTTCATGTGTATTATTACCTTATCTTGTTAAGTGTTATTTGTGTCTTCAAGTTATTCTTTTTATTACGTACATAGTATTAAGCCCTTGATTTAAGATATTTGCTTGTAAAGTGAGTAAATTAACAAAAAATGAACAAAAAATGCAAAAAAATATTCACAAATTATGTAAAAAAATATAAGAAAATACAAAAAGAAGGATAAAAGGAAAAAAAAAAAAAAAAAAAAAAAAAAAAAAAAGAAATTCTGCAAAAAAATATACAGAATTAACGTGGTAACAATCCGCTCACTTAGTTTACTCGTAACTGTGAATGTAAATGTACATTTTATTGTTAAGTTTTTATTGTTAAGTTTGTCTTCTGCCCAAGTTGTAAATTGAACACAACTTTAATCACAACATGTCTTCGATTAAAATAAATAAATAAAATACAAAAAAAAAAAAAAAACTACAAAACACTCCGCCGCCACATCTGTTTTACATTTGTGGACAACAACTTGTTTTATTTTATATATTTACATTTACATATATATATATTATTATGTATCTATTAAAACTATACCCAAACGCAAACATCCCTCCCACCATTCTCTCCCATACCACCCCAAATCCCATTAACTCTGAAAGGGTGCGCAGACATATACTTAGTGTTACCTCCCTTTCGAGCTAAGCTTAATAGAAAAAAAAAAAACCTAACCTTACCTAACCTAACCTAACCTAACCTAACCTAACCTTTTTTTTTTTTTTTTTTTTTTTCGGGGGGAAATCCTCATGGACATCCTCCGCCTGGGGAGAGGCGGAGGGGCGTGCCGGACTCCTACCGGCTAAAACCCCCCGGTGTCTCCTCCACGCACGTGCGCGGGGGGCCGCGGGAATCCGAATTCGTCCGCAGCCCCCCACTAGTGCTGGCCCGGTCAGTCCGGGCCTCGTCTCGTGCGCGAGGTAGTGAGGCGTTCGACTACCCCGCGCACCGCCTCAGAGGCGCGCGCCGACACCCGCGCGCGCCGCCGCCTCGGGTCCGGTCGATGGGGACGAGGACTTCCCCAAGTCCGTCGCCCCTGGACCCGTTCATGGGGGGCGGAAGAGGGCGTTGTCCGCCCTTCTTCCGCGCCCGGTGCGCTTTCTGCGGCCGGGGAAGGGAGTGGAGATCTCCCTCTCCCGTTCCGCAGTCTCCTTCTGCGACATCACGTCCTCGCAGAAGGACACCACCGCGTCCCACGACTCTGCGCTACCGACCATCCTCCGCACCACGGCCGGCAGCGACAGATCGCCTCCTACTTCGTTCGTGAGGACACGGCGCTGCTCCTCCCAAGCCACACACTCGGCGAGCGTGTGTTGCGCCGTGTCCTCCCCGCAATGGACGCAGTGGTGGCACCGAGCGTCCGGCTCCCTGCCTATGCGGCACAGGTACTTGCCGAAGCAGCCATGCCCCGACAGCACCTGCACCACCCTGAACGACAGGGAGCCATGCCTCCTCCCGAGCCAGTCGTCGAGTACTGGCCGGATCGCCTCGACGGTCGCGAGGCCGGCAGCAGGGCGCAGAAGCCTCTGCCGCCATTCCGCCACTAGGACCCTACGGAGCTCTTCTCGGCGCAGCGCGATCTGCCGCTGCGCCGGTCTCGAGCCCCGTGCCCGCTCTTCCTCGCGCCATCGATACAATGACGCGAGTACTTTCGCCTCTAGGTCCCAGGGCGGGGATCCGGCCAGGACGCAAGCCGCCTCGTGGGAGATCGTGCGGTACCCGCGGACGACCCTGACGGCCATCGCCCTCTGCGGTTTACGCAGAATGGCGAGAGTGCTGGCCGCCAGGTCCATCGCCCACACGGGGGCCCCGTACAGGGCCATGGACCGCACGATCCCCACAACCTAACCTAACCTAACCTAACCTAACCCGTCGACAACTTTTTTGTTAATTGCTTGATTTTGGTCGGGTTTTCTTTATATACACTTTCTTTTTGACTATACTTTAACGTTCCGCGCTTTTACACGCGGAAAAACCTTAACATTTTCATAATTTTCATGAAAATTGATAATTTTTAACTGTGTATATTTTTAATCTGCTATAACTCTGTTGTTTATCAGTGGTTGTTCCTGATTTTTGCGTTGACGCGTAGATCTCGACGAGATCTTTCTAACGACACCCCGTTTGGCTCTTAAAATTCATAAATTTTCAAATTTTTTTATAAAAAATCACATTAATTTTCATTAAAAACATTTTATTACTAAATTTTCGCATTTAAACTATTCGACATTATATTCAAATTGAAGGTCTCTTAAAGACCTATTCAACGATATAGCACACGTAGGGTGTGACTATACAAAAATTTTTAAATAATTCGATTTTTCCGAAATTTTTCCTGTTTTTCAAGGTTTTCCCGGAAAATTTGTTCCCGGATACCATCCGTTATTCCCGTCGTTGGATAGAGGGCGTCGAGCCCGATCTGCCGACACCACTCACGTGGTGCTCCGACCACCAGGAGAGCGTGAAAAAATTAGTTACTTGTTTTCTCATACATTTGTATTGAGATAGTCTACAAGTACCTAAAATCCACCTAACCCCGACACTTATTACAAAGAACGGTCGACAACTTTTTTGTTAATTGCTTGATTTTGGTCGGGTTTTCTTTATATACACTTTCTTTTTGACTATACTTTAACGTTCCGCGCTTTTACACGCGGAAAAACCTTAACATTTTCATAATTTTCATGAAAATTGATAATTTTTAACTGTGTATATTTTTAATCTGCTATAACTCTGTTGTTTATCAGTGGTTGTTCCTGATTTTTGCGTTGACGCGTAGATCTCGACGAGATCTTTCTAACGACACCCCGTTTGGCTCTTAAAATTCATAAATTTTCAAATTTTTTATAAAAAATCACATTAATTTTCATTAAAAACATTTTATTACTAAATTTTCGCATTTAAACTATTCGACATTATATTCAAATTGAAGGTCTCTTAAAGACCTATTCAACGATATAGCACACGTAGGGTGTGACTATACAAAAATTTTTAAATAATTCGATTTTTCCGAAATTTTTCCTGTTTTTCAAGGTTTTCCCGGAAAATTTGTTCCCGGATACCATCCGTTATTCCCGTCGTTGGATAGAGGGCGTCGAGCCCGATCTGCCGACACCACTCACGTGGTGCTCCGACCACCAGGAGAGCGTGAAAAAATTAGTTACTTGTTTTCTCATACATTTGTATTGAGATAGTCTACAAGTACCTAAAATCCACCTAACCCCGACACTTATTACAAAGAACGGTCGACAACTTTTTTGTTAATTGCTTGATTTTGGTCGGGTTTTCTTTATATACACTTTCTTTTTGACTATACTTTAACGTTCCGCGCTTTTACACGCGGAAAAACCTTAACATTTTCATAATTTTCATGAAAATTGATAATTTTTAACTGTGTATATTTTTAATCTGCTATAACTCTGTTGTTTATCAGTGGTTGTTCCTGATTTTTGCGTTGACGCGTAGATCTCGACGAGATCTTTCTAACGACACCCCGTTTGGCTCTTAAAATTCATAAATTTTCAAATTTTTTATAAAAAATCACATTAATTTTCATTAAAAACATTTTATTACTAAATTTTCGCATTTAAACTATTCGACATTATATTCAAATTGAAGGTCTCTTAAAGACCTATTCAACGATATAGCACACGTAGGGTGTGACTATACAAAAATTTTTAAATAATTCGATTTTTCCGAAATTTTTCCTGTTTTTCAAGGTTTTCCCGGAAAATTTGTTCCCGGATACCATCCGTTATTCCCGTCGTTGGATAGAGGGCGTCGAGCCCGATCTGCCGACACCACTCACGTGGTGCTCCGACCACCAGGAGAGCGTGAAAAAATTAGTTACTTGTTTTCTCATACATTTGTATTGAGATAGTCTACAAGTACCTAAAATCCACCTAACCCCGACACTTATTACAAAGAACGGTCGACAACTTTTTTGTTAATTGCTTGATTTTGGTCGGGTTTTCTTTATATACACTTTCTTTTTGACTATACTTTAACGTTCCGCGCTTTTACACGCGGAAAAACCTTAACATTTTCATAATTTTCATGAAAATTGATAATTTTTAACTGTGTATATTTTTAATCTGCTATAACTCTGTTGTTTATCAGTGGTTGTTCCTGATTTTTGCGTTGACGCGTAGATCTCGACGAGATCTTTCTAACGACACCCCGTTTGGCTCTTAAAATTCATAAATTTTCAAATTTTTTATAAAAAATCACATTAATTTTCATTAAAAACATTTTATTACTAAATTTTCGCATTTAAACTATTCGACATTATATTCAAATTGAAGGTCTCTTAAAGACCTATTCAACGATATAGCACACGTAGGGTGTGACTATACAAAAATTTTTAAATAATTCGATTTTTCCGAAATTTTTCCTGTTTTTCAAGGTTTTCCCGGAAAATTTGTTCCCGGATACCATCCGTTATTCCCGTCGTTGGATAGAGGGCGTCGAGCCCGATCTGCCGACACCACTCACGTGGTGCTCCGACCACCAGGAGAGCGTGAAAAAATTAGTTACTTGTTTTCTCATACATTTGTATTGAGATAGTCTACAAGTACCTAAAATCCACCTAACCCCGACACTTATTACAAAGAACGGTCGACAACTTTTTTGTTAATTGCTTGATTTTGGTCGGGTTTTCTTTATATACACTTTCTTTTTGACTATACTTTAACGTTCCGCGCTTTTACACGCGGAAAAACCTTAACATTTTCATAATTTTCATGAAAATTGATAATTTTTAACTGTGTATATTTTTAATCTGCTATAACTCTGTTGTTTATCAGTGGTTGTTCCTGATTTTTGCGTTGACGCGTAGATCTCGACGAGATCTTTCTAACGACACCCCGTTTGGCTCTTAAAATTCATAAATTTTCAAATTTTTTATAAAAAATCACATTAATTTTCATTAAAAACATTTTATTACTAAATTTTCGCATTTAAACTATTCGACATTATATTCAAATTGAAGGTCTCTTAAAGACCTATTCAACGATATAGCACACGTAGGGTGTGACTATACAAAAATTTTTAAATAATTCGATTTTTCCGAAATTTTTCCTGTTTTTCAAGGTTTTCCCGGAAAATTTGTTCCCGGATACCATCCGTTATTCCCGTCGTTGGATAGAGGGCGTCGAGCCCGATCTGCCGACACCACTCACGTGGTGCTCCGACCACCAGGAGAGCGTGAAAAAATTAGTTACTTGTTTTCTCATACATTTGTATTGAGATAGTCTACAAGTACCTAAAATCCACCTAACCCCGACACTTATTACAAAGAACGGTCGACAACTTTTTTGTTAATTGCTTGATTTTGGTCGGGTTTTCTTTATATACACTTTCTTTTTGACTATACTTTAACGTTCCGCGCTTTTACACGCGGAAAAACCTTAACATTTTCATAATTTTCATGAAAATTGATAATTTTTAACTGTGTATATTTTTAATCTGCTATAACTCTGTTGTTTATCAGTGGTTGTTCCTGATTTTTGCGTTGACGCGTAGATCTCGACGAGATCTTTCTAACGACACCCCGTTTGGCTCTTAAAATTCATAAATTTTCAAATTTTTTATAAAAAATCACATTAATTTTCATTAAAAACATTTTATTACTAAATTTTCGCATTTAAACTATTCGACATTATATTCAAATTGAAGGTCTCTTAAAGACCTATTCAACGATATAGCACACGTAGGGTGTGACTATACAAAAATTTTTAAATAATTCGATTTTTCCGAAATTTTTCCTGTTTTTCAAGGTTTTCCCGGAAAATTTGTTCCCGGATACCATCCGTTATTCCCGTCGTTGGATAGAGGGCGTCGAGCCCGATCTGCCGACACCACTCACGTGGTGCTCCGACCACCAGGAAAACGTGAAAAATTTAGTTTCTGGCCCGCCCACCCACCCATTTGTGATCAGGCATATCAATTCCGGAGACTTTTGCCTCCCTATATCTGTGTCTTACCGGACTTGGGAGGCGATATCTCTGGGACCGAGTGACTTACAGGCTTCGTTCTGGTGTCACCGGATAGCTGAAAGTTCGGCCTATATTGTGATTTTTCAAATACACGCGAACAGTTTATAGCTTTTTCATAGTCTTCATGAAAATATATTTTTGATTAAAAAATTATTTTTGATTGCGTGTAACTTTTTTATTTATTGGCGGATTGCTATAGTTTCTTGGCTTTCGTGCAGGTCTCAGCGAGAGCATTCTAACGATACCCACATTTCTTTCAAAATTTTTACAAAAATTATAATTATTCCCAAAAAACTTAAAAATTCTTCTTATATTTTATTTTCTAAAAAATTCTTTTTAGTAAACGCGTTGTTATTTATCTCAGTTTAGAGGTCTCTTCAAGACCTATCAAACGGTGTGCCACAAGTTGGGTGCGCCAATACAAAACTTTAGAATATAATTAATATATCCAAAATTTATAACTTTTCTCGGTTTTCCCGGAAGATTTTTTCCCGTACACCGATCGTTTCGTATCGTTGGATTGTGCTTCTTTCACCCCTCCAACATGTTCCTCTCCAGAACCCCAGCCAAAAAAGCCTCAGCGGAACCCCGTGTCTCTCCGTCGAATGCAGCACTCTCCATCACCTTCGAGAAGGATGTCTCCCCTCCCGGTGCTTCATCACAGGCCTCTAATGTGAGGCGAAGCATTGGAGAGTGGGAAAATGGGAGAATGGCGGAGTCTCAGCCCCTCCCGTCAGCCGCCGCGAAATCACCAAAAAAGGCAGTTCCAACGGTGACGGTCTCTCAGAAATCCACACGGCGCGCTGTAACTCAGGCAGATAGCAGGGTGGTAGCGCGCCGTGCTTCCTCCGAGACCACAGGGACACCACCAGGAACGAGCCAGTTGCAGTCGAGCAAACCCACCGATCGGGTGACCGAGGCTCGCAACTGTCTTCTGCGCGCAAAGTCACACCTTGGTGACTCGCGCAATTTGAGAGCAGACTTGAAAGTCGGGATCACCCAATCGGTGGAACGGCTGTTCCAGCTCGTGAAAGAAGAGGCGGCGGCTGCTGTAAAGGCGAAAGGAGTTGAGACGACTGGAATGGAAGCCATCACGCCAACACCTCCGCCAGAGGCACCCAGGACCTTTCCGGAGGTTGACTCGCTGCTCGCTTCACTAGCGGAGCATAGCGCGCTGGTGAAGGAGAGCGGCGAGAGGATGGAAAAGCTGCGGCAGGCGATGGAGAGGCAGGGGGAAATGTTAGAAAAGACGGCCACCTATGCGAGTGTAGCGGCGGGTCCACCGAAAAGGCAGACCCCAGGAAGGACCGCGCTGCACTCCATAGTGGTGACGTCCAGGAATGAAGATGACACGGGAGAGGAAGTCTTCAATAAAATTAGGGAGGCTGTTAAAGCCAAAGATGGAGGAGTCGAAATAGAAAGAGTGCGAAAGGCCAAGGATCGGAAAGTTGTTATGGGTTGCCGGTCAGCAGAGGAAAGGGACAAGGTCAAAAAGAGGATAGAGAAGTCAGGAGACCACCTCGTTGTCGAGGACGTGAAGAACAAGGACCCACAGTTGATATTCCGTGGCGTCCTCCGCATTCACTCAGACGAGGAACTGCTGGGAGCCCTGCGGAATCAAAACCGGGATGTCTTTCGCGGCCTCGGCAACGGGGAGGATCGAATGACGATCAAATATAGAAGGAAGGCGCGGAACCCTCTCACAAACAGCGTGGTAGTCAGTACCTCACCTGCTGTCTGGAGCAGGATGCTCGGGAAAGGAGAAGCGCGTATAGATCTCCAGACCGTCTTCGTCGATGACCAGTCGCCACTGGTTCAGTGCACCAGGTGTCTGGGCTACGGGCATAGTCGGCGGCTCTGTAAAGAACCTGCCGACTTATGCAGTCATTGCGGGGGCCCACACCTTCGACCAGAATGTGACCAGTGGCTAAAGGCGGAAACACCAAAGTGCATCAACTGTGTCAAGGCGAAGATGGGGAAGACTGACCACAACGCGTTTAGTCCCGAGTGTCCTGTTCGAGTCAGATGGGACAGGCTGGCACGAGCATCCGTCGCCTATTGCTAAGGTGGTCCCGGGAAACACAATTTCGCACAGGATACTCCAGGTGAACCTCCAGAGAAAGAAGTTGGCGACCCAAGAGCTTATGCTTGAGGCCGAGCAGCGCAAAGCCACCGCAGTGCTGATCCAGGAGCCTTACGTGGGCAGCGCCAAGAGGATGGGCGGGACCAGGGGAGTCCGCATCTACCAGAGCACCGCACAGGGAGAAGGGACTGTCAAAGCGGCAATAGCCGTCTTTGATCCCAAGCTGACCGTGAGACAGTACCCAGAACTCACCACGAACAACATCGTCGTGGTGGGGATCCATACCGGTGCCTGGCGACTAACCCTGGTCTCGTTCTACTTCGAGCCAGATCAACCCTTAGGGCCATACCTGGACAGCCTCAGGAAGGTGGAAAGTGAGACCGGCCCACATAAGCTCATAATGGGAGGAGATACCAATGCCTGGAGTATCTGGTGGGGCAGTAGTGAGACGAACAGCAGAGGCGACGAGATGCTGGGAGCTCTCGACCAGCTTGGACTACAGGTACTGAATAGAGGGGAAACTCCAACCTTCGACGTAGTCCGTGGTAACAGGCGTTACACGAGCTGCGTCGACGTCACAGCCTGCACGGCGGATATGCTGACAGTGACCGATGGCTGGCGAGTCATCGATGACCTGACGGGGTCGGACCACAACGGCATTGAGTTCAAAGTACACCTCGAGAAGTCTGTGGGTATCACGGTCAACCGGACTACCAGGATCTACAATACCAAGAAAGCAAATTGGACGCAGTTTCTTACGAAACTGCGTCAGATTAAGCAGGAGAAGAATGTCACCGTAAGTCTGTTCGATAATATCGACAGCAGGGACAAAATAGACCTGGTAGTCGAGGGACTTACAACGGCAGTACAAGACGCCTGTACACGCGTGATACCCAAGAAGAAGAATGTAGAGAGGCGAACCGTGCCGTGGTGGTCTGATAAACTCGCCAGTCTAAAGAGGCAAGTGGTCACCAAGAAGCGGAGGATTCGCTGTGCAGCGCCAATCCGGAGACCAAAGGTTGTTGAGGAGTACCTGAAACAGAAAGAAGAGTACGAAAGCGCAGTAGTCAAAGCACAGGTCGAGAGCTGGAAGGGGTTCTGCGAGAAGCAGGAAAGGGAAGGCCTGTGGGAGGGAATTTACAGGGTGATCCGCAGGACGGAGAAAAGGGAGGAGGATTTGCCGATGGTAAGGGACGGCAGGACTCTAGACGCAGAGGCCTCGGCGAGGTATCTGGCAGAGACTTTCTACCCGGAGGACCGTTCGGAGGGAGACAACGAGGAGCACAAAAGAGTGCGGCAACGAGCTGAAGAGGTGAATGGGGGCAACCAAGGTGAACCCTGGGATCCCCCCTTCACACTTGACGAGCTGGAGCGAGCAGTCTCCTCGTTCAACCCCAAAAAAGCCCCCGGTTCCGACGGTCTAACGGCGGACATATGGGGCCACACGATCCGTCAAGACCCAGACTTAGTTCTGCGCTTGGTAAACAAGTGCCTGGCGCATGGATACTTTCCGCGGTCCTGGAAAGAGGCAACCGTCGTCGTGCTCCGCAAGCCCGCTAAAGACGATTACACCACCCCAAAATCGTACAGGCCGATTGGGCTACTGCCTGTGCTCGGCAAGATTTTTGAAAAGATGGTTGTGGCCCGACTCAAGTTCTATTTGCTCCCCAGGATGAGTACTCGCCAGTACGGCTTCATGCCCCAGCGAAGCACCGAGGACTCCCTCTATACGCTGATGGGGCGCATTCGTGGCGGACTTAATGCAAAAAGGATCGTCACGGTTGTGTCCCTGGATATAGAGGGGGCCTTCGACAGCGCATGGTGGCCAGCCATACGGGTTCGTCTGGCTGAGGAAAAGTGTCCTGTAAACTTGAGACGGGTCATGGACAGCTACTTGTCCGAGAGGGTGGTGAAAGTCAGGTATGCGGGAGTGGAGTACAAATCCAGGACCGAGAAAGGATGCGTCCAGGGGTCAATCGGTGGTCCTATAGTCTGGAACGTTCTGCTGGATCCTCTGCTGAAAGGTCTAGAGTCGAAAGGAGTCTACTGCCAGGCGTTTGCCGATGATATCGTCCTTGTGTTCGATGGGGAGACTGCACTTGAGATCCAGAGAGATGCCAATGTCACCCTTGAGTACGTGCGAGCGTGGGGCGTCACGAATAAGCTTCGGTTTGCACCGCATAAGACGAAAGCAATGGTGGTCACGCGGAAACTGAAGCATGACACCCCATGTCTCAAAATGGGTGGGGTAGACATTGGCGTGTCTGACGAAATCAAATTGCTCGGTCTCACCATCGACCACAAGTTGACATTTAACACTCACGTCGCAAACGTTTGTTCCCGAGCCGTCGGCATCTACAAGCAGCTGTCGCGGGCTGCAAGGGTCAGCTGGGGTCTCCATCCAGAGGTTATCCGCTGCATCTATACGGCTGCAGTGGAGCCTATTGTTATGTACGCAGCGAGCGCGTGGTCGCCGGCCGCTAAGAAAGTCGGGGTGCAGAAGAAGCTGAACGCCGTCCAAAGGAGCTTCGCACAAAAACTATGCCGAGCCTACCGCACGGTCTCCCTGAACTCAGCACTTGTGCTGGCGGGGATACTCCCTCTTGATTTGCGAATACGTGAAGCAGCCTCGCTATACGAGGCCAAGAGAGGAGTGTCTCAGCCGGCGCTGGGGGACTGGGAGGTCGAGCGTGTGGCATCGGCGTTGAAAATGCCGCATCCGGCTGAGCAGAGGGCAATTACACTGCGACGCCTGGTAGACGAGGATCAGTATAACGAGCACCGCAACTATGCGGTGCGTATCTTCACAGACGGCAGCAAGATTGAGGGCAAAGTCGGTGCTGCACTATCGGTGTGGACCGGTGATGCGGAGGTCAAAGCCCTCAAGCTTGCGCTGCCGTCTTACAGTACCGTCTACCAGGCTGAGCTTCTCGCCCTCTGCAAAGCAGTGAAGGAAGTCCTCCGGAGGTCAGAGACGGCGTTCGCTATCTACAGCGACTCCATGGCAGCACTCCAATCAGTCGTGAACCCCGAAGCCCTCCACGCCCTTGCAGTGGAAACAAGGGACGCCATCCGCCGCAGCAACTCCCAGAACAAGAGCGTCTCCTTGTTCTGGGTAAAAGCTCATGCGGGGCTGGAGGGTAACGAGAGAGCCGACCTACTCGCGAAGGAGGCTGCCCTGAGATCGAAGCGGAAACCCGACTACGATAAATGCCCGGTTTCATTCGTCAAGCGCATGATCCGAATGGAGACGCTTGGCGAGTGGAACCGGAGGTATTGTGCAGGAGAAACGGCGGCCACTACGAAGAAGTTCTTCCCGTGCGCGATCGCTGCGTATAAGACGGTGCGAAAGATGGAGATCACGAAGGAGTTGACCCAAGCCCTAACAGGGCACGGCGGGTTCTCCGAATACCTGACTCGTTTCAAGTGCAAGGAGAGCCCGGCGTGCGCCTGCGAACCCGACAAGCAAGAGACAATCCTTCATCTCCTGACGGACTGCCCTGTGTATGCCTCCCTAAGATGTGACCTCGAGGCTAAGATTGAAGATAAGATAGTAATGGAAAATCTCTGCGATATAATAAAAAACCAAAAACATAGGTCTATCTTTATTCAGTTTATTACAAAAATAGTAACGTCAGTAAATAAAAGGAATCAAACCTAATTGACATGAATTAAGTTTTTTATCTATTGACGCTTATTTACTGAAAAAATTTTATACCCGACAAAAATGATATTATTTATGAAAATTTATTGAATTTATTTATAGGAAATATTAATTCATTAATTATTGCACTTATTTATGAAATTGGAATTATTTATTGATTTATGATGTTATTTAAACAAAAATTGATACAATATGTGAATTAATGTTGAAACTTATTATAATGAAGGAATTTATTTAAATTGAATACTATTAAAGAATACTAATCAGTGTAATAAACGCCTTAAATAGACGAATGAAACCAACAGCCCATACAACGTCCCTGCGTCCTGGAACGGCAGGGGGCTATCCGCATGGCAGGAGTGGGGTTTTAGCCGGTAGGAGTCCGGCACTACCCAGCCTAGCTGGGTGTCCATGAGGATTTCCCCACTCCTGCTACAAAAGTGGAGCCGGAAGGAGAAAGGGCAAAGGAAATCGAAAAGGAAAGAGTAAGAGTAGAAAAAGATTTCATAGAGAAAATGCTGGAACACGGAAAGCAAATAGAACAGAATAGAATAGAGATGGAAAAACTCAAGGAGGCACTGGAGAAAAATCAAGTGGAGAGAGAGGTCCAGATGACCTACGCAAGTGTAGCGGCCGCAGCTCCAAAGAGGCAACTCCCAGAGAATGCGGCGGTGCACTCAGTAGTCATCACCTCCACAGACGAAAAGGAAACGGGGGACCAAGTTATGGAGAGAGTAAGGAAAGCTGTCAATGCCAAGGATGAAGGTTATCAGATTGACAGAATAAGGAAGGCCAGGGATCGCAAGATCATCCTAGGGTGCAGCACAAAAGCAGAGACCAAAAGGGTTATGGAGAGGATAAAATCAGGGAGTACGGACCTAAGGGTCGAAGAAATTAAAAACAAAGATCCCCTGATAATAATTAGAAATGTAAACAAAAACAACACGGATGAGGATATACTGAAGGCTTTAAAAAACCAAAATAAAAATCTGCTAAAAAATCTAAAAGAGGATGAGTACAGAGCAGCAATAAGGTACAAAAAGCAGGCAAGACACTCCCTTCAAATGCACGTCGTGCTTAGTGTCTCCCCACAGGTGTGGAGCATCTTCACAGCAGCGAAGGGTGTCCACATTGACGTCCAAAAGCTCAAAGCTGTAGATCAGTCCCCCCTAGTCCAATGTTCACGATGCCTGGGATATGGCCACAGCAAGAAAACCTGCAGTGAAACGGAGGACCGGTGCGCCTACTGTGGGGGATTGCACTTCCGTACAGAATGTGCGGAATGGCTCGCAGCAACAACGCCGACGTGCACAAACTGCCAAAAGGCAAAACTGGCAGACACGACGCACAGCGCCTTTAGTTCCGAATGTCCAATAAGGAAGAAATGGGAAGCCTTAGCGAGATCCACAATAGCGTATTGCTAAGGTGGAAACTGCAGAAAACTCAAATAGCAGAGAAACAATAATAGGCACACGCGAGACCCAGTACCGTGTCATCCAAGCTAATCTTCAGAGATGCAGCCAGGCAACCGAAGAACTCATTGTGGAGGCAACAAAACAGAGAGTGGCGTTTGCCTTGCTGCAAGAGCCCTACACTGGAGCCGCTAGGAAAGTAAAAACCTATCGAGGTACACGGGTGTTACAGTGCACGACAACAACGGATAAAACCGTGAAATCCGCTATCGTACTATTCGACGACTCCATCGACGTTACCCAATATCCGACACTCACCACGGAAAACATAGTAGTGGCAAGATTAAGAACTGAGGCATGGGAAGTCGTGGTCATATCGGTGTATCTGGAGGGGCAAGGAGATATTGAGACCGATATAGACCTGATACAGAAGATAGGGGGAAAAACGGGAAACAAAAGCACGATACTGGGAGGAGATGTGAATGCTTGGAATATCTGGTGGGGAAGTACCGACACCAACAGAAGAGGACAAACCCTGGGCGCTGCACTGGATGAGATGGGAATGCATATCCTCAACCGGGGTACTGATCCCACATATGATTACCATAGGGGTGGCAGGAGGTTCACAAGCTGCGTAGACATTACGGTGTGTACAGCTGATTTGTTGGACAAAGTTGAAAACTGGCGACTCAATGCGGACTTAACAGTATCCGACCACCGAGCAATCCAATTTGAAGTGAAGCTAACACGATCAAAGGGAACAGATATAAAAAGGACCACCAGAAAATATAACACCAAAAAAGCAAACTGGGTAGATTTTCACCAAGAACTAACCCAGAACTGGGAGAGACAAAATGTAAACTGTACAGAAATAGCAGGAATTAGCACTTCTGAAGAATTAGACAAAACCATTAAAAAATATACCAACTGCATAATAGAGGCCTGTGAAAAACATATCCCAAAAATTAGTGACAGGAAACAAAAAGGATTGACTTGGTGGACGGAGGAATTAACGCACAAGAAAGCAGAAGTTAAAAGAAGGAAAAGACGTCTAGCAAACGCAGCCCAAATAAGACGACAATCAGTACTACAGGAGTACCTACAAGCAAAAACCGAGTATGCGCAGCTTGTGAATAAAACAAAGACAGAGAGCTGGAAAAGCTTCTGTTCAAAACAGGAAAGGGAAAGTATGTGGGACAGTATATACCGGGTGATAGGTCGAACAGCTGCCAGACAAGAAGACATCCCACTTGTCCTTGATGGCAAGATCCTAGAGGGCGCTGAATCAGCCAGAGCTCTGGCCGAGACCTTCTATCCAACGGACGAATATCATACGGACACTGCAGCCCATAAGTATATAAGAACTCAAGCCGAAACAGTGAATGAAAGGGAGGGTGATGAATCACCCGACCCCCCATTCACAATGGAGGAGTTACAATGGGCAGCAAACAGTTTTAACCCCAAAAAAGCTCCCGGGGTAGAGGGACTCACGGCGGACATCTGCAAGATAGCAGTCGCCCATAATTCTGAAATCTTCCTGGCATTATTAAACCAATGTCTGTGCCTTTCACACTTCCCCACGTCCTGGAAGGAGGCTGTAGTGGTGATCCTGCCAAAACCTGGGAAAGACGACTACACAAAACCGAAATCATACCGGCCGATTGGTCTATTGCCGGTACTAGGTAAAATATGGGAAAAAATGCTGATGAGAAGAATCAAATGGCACACCATAGGTAGCTTGAGCAAGAAGCAGTACGGCTTCACACCACAACGTAGTACCGAGGACTCCCTCTATGACATGATGGCACACATTAAACATGAACTCAGAAAAAAGAAGATCATAGTGCTTGTGTCCCTAGACATAGAGGGAGCCTTCGACAGCGCGTGGTGGCCGGCGATTCGATGTCGATTAGCAGAAACGAGCTGCCCAAAAAACCTAAGGAGAGTAGTCGACAGCTATCTCAGCAACCGAAAGGTCTCAGTAAGATACGCAGGATACGAATACGCAATGGAAACTGAGAAAGGATGCATCCAAGGGTCAATAGGAGGACCTACCTTTTGGAATCTGCTGTTAGACCCGCTGCTAAAAAGTCTGGAGGAACGAGGAGATTACTGCCAGGCATTCGCAGATGATGTCGTATTGGTTTTCTCCGGGGAGACGGCACAGGAGATCTCGAGACGAGCGAATGATACCCTATCCTGGGTGCGGGAGTGGGGGGTCATGAACAAGTTAAAATTTGCGCCCCACAAGACCAAGGCCATGGTCATTACAAATAAACTTAAACATGACACACCGCTCCTGCGCATGGGTGGGGAGGACATCGCAATGTCTCGAGAAATCAAAATACTTGGCTTGACAGTAGACGACAAATTAACATTCAACCCACACATAAAGAATGTATGTAGAAAAGCCATCAATGTCTACAAGCAGTTGGCTAGAGCGGCCAAGATTGAATGGGGACTCTCCTCGGAGATAATTAGAACGATTTACGTTGCGGTGGTCGAACCGGTAATCTTGTACGCGGCAAGTGCATGGGCGCCAGCGGCTGAGAAACTGGGAGTAAGAAAGCAACTGAACGAGGTGCAGCGTGGCTTTTCCCAAAAAGTGGTCAAAGCTTATAGGACTACGTCACTGAATTCAGCCTTGATACTGTCCGGATTGATACCACTGGACCTCAGAATAAAAGAGGTAGCCTCTCTTTATGAAATAAAGAAAGGACACTCTCGGAGAGTAATAGGCGATAGAGACGTGGAGACCCTAATACCTTACGCGAATACACCACATCCAGCGACACTCACACATCTAGAGTTCGGGTTGATTGAGGACGGTGCAGAGATGGCCCAACAAGAAAATGAAGGACCCCGAATCTTCACAGATGGGAGCAAAATAGAGGGTAAGGTCGGAGCGGCATTATCTATCTGGGATAATGGCGCAGAGACCAAGTTTAAGAAACTGAAACTGGAACAGTTCTGCACCGTCTTCCAAGCCGAGCTCCTGGCACTAACACACGCCACAAAAATAGTTAAAACGCACAGATCCGGTGGAGTCTTCACCCTGTACTGCGACTCTAGGTCAGCACTCGAGACGGTCACCCGCGGTGTTTCCCTACACCCCCTCGCAGTGGAAACTAGATCCAATATCCAAGGGGCCAGAGAAAGAGGCATAGTAATAAAACTAAAATGGATAAAAGCCCATGCGGGGTTGGAGGGAAATGAGCGGGCGGACGAACTCGCTAAAGAGGCAGCCCTAGGTAAAAAGACAAAACCGGATTACGATAGGTGTCCCGTGTCATTCGCGAAACGCACTATACGTACAGATACGATCCGCGAATGGGAAAAAAGGTATCAGAGCGAGGGCACAGGCAAAACCACGAAACTTTTCTTTCCCACTGCAACTGACGCATACAAAGTCGTCAGAGGCCTGGATCTAAGCCCATTACTCGTGCAGGTGCTGACTGGGCACGGCGGATTCTCCGAGTACTTGAATAGGTTCAAATGCAAGGACAGTCCGGCATGCCCATGTGACCCAGACATAAACGAAACGGTAGAGCACATATTAACTGAGTGCCCTATTTATCAAGTGGATAGATTTAACTTAGAAAATGAGATAAACATAAAAATACATGTTAATAACCTAGCAGAACTGATAACCAAAAAAGCAACAAAAGATAAATTTACAAAGTACTGCACAAAGGTTGCAGGTCTAGCTGTAAAGAAAAATAAGTAAAAAATTAGATCAACATACTATATAATAAGTATATAAATATGATGATCAAAACAAAGAAAAGCACAAAAATATATAAAGCAATAAATAAGTTATCTAACTGTCTAACTATAAGTAGCAATAAAGATAAGACTTAGAATTAGTAATGTATAAAATAAGCACAAAAATGTATATAGCACTAAAATAAGTTATCGAACTGTTAAACTATAAATAGCAATAAATATAAGACTTAGACTTAAGAAAGTAGGAATAAGTACAGAGCAAACAGAAGCATGACGTATTTTAAGGATAGGGCACATAATATTGTGCAATAAAAATGTATGATAGATAGGTCTCAAGCAGAAATAGAAATGTGAAAAGATAGATTTAAGGGTAGGGCACAACAAAGTGCGAAAATGTACGATAGCGATAATATAGTTAGAAGTACTGGAAATAAAAATAAGTAAATATATATAATTGTAAACCGCACAGCCGGTACTAAATGTTTAAGATAGATTAAGTGCACTGGTCCCCCATGCCAGTGGAACGCGTAAAAAAAAAAAAAAAAAAAAAAAAAAAAAAAAAAAAAAAAAAAAAAAAAAAACCTAACCTAACCTAACCTAACCTAACCTAACCTAACCTAACCTTTTTTTTTTTTTTTTTTTTTTTTTTTTTTTTTTTTTTTTTTTTTTTTTTTTTTTTTTTTTTTTTTTTTTGCGTGTGGGGAATCCATTTACGGACTTCCGCCGCCCGGGGAGGCGGCGGGGTGTGTCGGACTCCACCCAGAACGGGTGACTACCGACTAAACCCCACACGGGTGTTTCGCCTCTCCACTTTATTGCCGGGGTTACGGGAGCGATGAATCATTCATCCGCGACCCCGGCAGTGGCGGACCGCTTTTAGGTGCGGTCCTCGGCTCCTGAGAGAGGGGGGCTGTGTAGTCCCCCACCTGCCAATCCATGAGTGGGGCGCGGCACACTCCGACCGCGCCTCCATCCCGGGCCTATAGCTGGGCGGACGGACTTCCCCAAGTCCGCCGCCCGTGGCCGCCTACGGTGGTTGGAACAGGGCGTTGTATGCCCTGTTCCTGCGCCCAGTGCGTCGGGCGCGGATTGGATGGGTGGAGGCAGCCTCCCTCTCTCGTTCGGCGACCTCCTTGGCGGCGATGACCTCCTCGCAAAACGAGGCCACCGCCCGCCACGCGGGTTCACCGCCGACCATACTGGCGGTAACGGCCGGCAGCGAGAGGTCGCCGCCAATCTGCTCGGTGAGGACACGGCGCTGCTCAGTCCAAGCAGAACACTCGGCGAGCGTGTGCTGCGCCGTGTCCTCTAAGCTCCCACAGTGGTGGCAGCAGGCGTCCGGCTCTCTCCCGGCTATGTGACACAGATATCTGCCGAAGCAGCCATGCCCCGACAGTACCTGCGTCAGCCGGAAGGTCAGCACGCCGTGACGCCTGTCCATCCACTCTCCGATGACGGGGCGAAGGGCCTCCACCGTACGGTGGCCGGCCCCTGGACGCGCCAGCCGCTCCGCCCATTCGGCGACGGCCGCACGCTGTAGGTGCGCTCTGCACTGGTCCACTTCCCTCGGGACCACCGTCACTCCACGATCCCGCAGATCCTTGCGCCATGTAAAGAGTGACGCAAGGACCCGGGCGTCCAGGTCCCAAGGGAGGGACCCCGCAAGAGCGCACGCCGCCTCTGCCGAAATTGTGCGATATCCGCGGATGACCCTAACGGATATCGCACGCTGCGGCCGCCGCAACATGGCGGCGCCCCGCCCCGTCACCTCGGTGGCCCAGACAGGGGCTCCGTAGAGGGCCATCGAGCGAATGACCCCCAGGTAGAGCCGCCTGCAGCTGGCATTTGGGCCACCAAGGTTCGGCAGCAGTCGCCCGAGGGCGCCGGCCGCCGCCATCAGCCGCCCCGCGAGCTGCTGGAAACCTAACCTAACCTAACCTAACCTAACCTAACCTAACCAGTCGCGGCACTCGAGCGCTCGAGAGAACACCGTTTTTCGCTTCGCTCCCGTGTTAAAATCGTTAAAAATCGCAAAGTTACGTTAAAACGCTCAATTTTGTACCAAAATAAAGGTCTTTGTGCTGCGCGAGTGATAGAGTGTTGTTTGTGTGTGGAACGACGTGCCTCCCGGACTTATAACTCCTCAAAACCCGCTGACGCCGCCGAAAATACAGTTTTCTGGCTGGCGCTCGGAATTTTGAGTGGTCACCCCCTACGTTTTTGGTGTCTATCGACGCGCCTTGGGACCCCCCAACTGCCTACCAAGTTTGCCTTCCTTAGGCCCAGGATCCGTGAAGTTATTGAAGAAAAACCGTCCTCATACATTGAGGTTTTCTCCGGAACCTGAGGAGTGCGACTTGGTTTGGAGGTGCCTGCAGGTGGCCCAGACGTCTATCAAGACAACCCCGATTAGACTTTACACCTAACTTCACCCATTCAACCATAAACCGAGCAATTCAGGTAAATTTTTTGTAAACACAACTTCAAAACCCAGTTTGACCAACTTGCTATGTAGCAAGGTGGCATGCAGTGACCAGTCTTCAATAGCCCAATTCAAGCCCTACAATTTGATACCTCAACCATATTTTTCAAGTAAATAGACACTAAGTTATTACAGTTTTAGTGACACGCGGCATTTAAATCAACAGCAAATACAACTTTGTTCTGCAGTTTACGTAATTTTATTACGTAAATACGCTAATTAAGGGATTATCTCACGTCGTTTTTTATTGTTAATCTAGGGAGCTAGTAGCCTAAAACTATTTCCTGTAAAGTTTCATTTCAGTACAATCAGTAGTTTACGAGATATTTAACTTTTCATTTTTCAAAATTAGCCGTTAATTTCCATATTTTATTTACATATATTGCGTCATACCCGGTATCTCGTAAACGGTGAGTCCTACGGGAAATACGAGGGGTCCAGCGAATTCTTCGTCACCGTAGGTGACGAAGAATTATTGGATTTGACCCTCGGGAACACCCCCCGCGGGTCCATACCCCTCCCCCTTCACTTTGGTAAATATCAAATAAATTTTAGATTTGTGTCAATTGTCATTAGATTTAGGCTCTGGCTGTTAACAGTTGTAGGCTGCCTTCAGCCTGAGGTACCGGGCTCTCGTCTTTGCACGAGGTCTCGCGTGATCCGGGATTCTGATCTTTATTCCCTACGGAGTGGGGGTCATTTTCCCGTGTCGCTGCGGCTTCTTGCGACGCCGGGCGCGCTGACGTGCCTACCTAACTTTTTTGTACGTAACACCTAGTTCCCCCACACACACATATGCGAGGAACACTCTTATCGCTGAATAGATTTGGGGCCTCTGGGTGGACAAGCGAATTTTATTTTATAAGTTTAGATAGGTAGTTATTTGATTTTGTTTTACATACGTGTTTTATTATTGTTATTTTTTTTACCTATTTTATTCAATTGTATTTTTTATTGATTGTATTTTATTGATTGTATTTTTATTGATTTTATTTTAGTTTCTTTTATAATATAGTAGGCGGGTACAATGTTTGGCTCGTATAGCGAGTTAGACTCGGATGACGAAGGAGGTATGCACCTCGACATGTTGGGCGAAGACATACTGCCCGCGGATAGACCTGCACGCTTTGACTTTTTTAAGTTTCTGAGTGCAAAACTCGATGAGGCTCGCAAACTCCTGACCACGGGCAGGAGCGTAAGTCGCGACAGCAAACTCAAGATCATCGAGATCTTCAACGAGGTAGGAGTAATAAGTAGGCAGACCGCCGCTGCTCGGAGAGAACCTCAGGCCGCGACTTCTACTAACAGTGAGTCCTTCGCCGAACTCAAAGAGGATATTGTCTCGGATTTAAAAGAGGTAATTAAATCCGAGATAAAAACATTGGCACAGTCAATTTGCCCCGCTCTCCCCTCGGCTCGACCGAGCTACGCCACCGTTGCCGGCGCCGCGCGGGCGAGCGCTCCGCCGCCTCCACCCTCTCCGGCCCCTCGCACTAAACCGGCCCTTATCGTCTCGCCTCGGAATGCGGTCGCCGGGCCGCGCGACACGCTACAAGCTTTTAGATTCGGGGTGTCTTTTAAAGACACAAAATTCTCTCCCGCGGACGTTAAGTTCGTATCTAATAATAAAATTAGGGTCGAATTCGATAGCGAGGAACAACGCGACGTCGCTCTTGAGAAAATCAAGCTGGCTGAGTGCGCCATAACGGCGGAGCCGTGCCGAAGGCTTAGGCCTATGATTATTCTCAAGGGCGTGTCGGCCGACACTCCTTGCGAAGAGTTGACGCAGGTCATCGTCAACCAAAACGACTTTGGCGTTGATGTTGAGCCGGGGGACCTAACGTTTAGGTTTAAAAGGGCAAACAAGAGCGACAAACTATATAACGCGGTTTTCTTAGTCGCTCCACGTCTGTGGAGAACCGTAATCAAAAAACGCCAATTAAATATAGATCACCAGCGGGTACACGCAGAGGAGTATATACCCCTCTTGCAGTGTTACTCTTGCCTTCAATTCGGGCACACCAAAAAACACTGTACAACTGATACAACAGTTTGTTCACACTGCTCCTCACCTACACACCTATATAAAAACTGCCCAGACAAAACCAATACCGCCGCCGCTAACTGTCATAACTGCACACTACACAACACACAACAGTGGCGGATTTACAAATTTTCAAGGTATAGGCTGTGAAGCTTTTGCCGCCCTTGCCTCCACAATTGTCAAATTGTCATGTCCTAGATTATTTTTACAATTCAACAACTTCGTTGGGATTGCACGTAAAATAATTTTTAGGTATATTTTTGAGCTAATTAAAGCTCAATCATGTAAGATTTGGAAGGCGGGGTAATGCATGCTACTTACACAATTGGTAGACGTGAATAAACAGAATAAGTAATCTTTATTGCGTTTACAAACAGTTGAAAATACTTAATTAAGTAAATTTATAAAATTACGTTACAATACTTTTTTGCGTGATTTTTTGTTGGCAAAATCATCGATGATATCGTCGTACGTGATTTTGTTCATCAATTCTGACTCTATGCACAAAAGAGCTAAAGCGTTTAATTTTTCTTGGCTCAAGGTCGATCTCAAATAATTTTTAACCCTTTTTAAACAAGAAAAACTTCTCTCACCCGAACAATTCGTCGCTGGTGTACATAAGGCCATACGAAGGGCTATGTCCAAGTTCGGATAAACATTCTGCAAACTCTGTTTTCGCAGAAACGAAGATAGACTTTGCAACGATGGAGAATCTGGTTTCACCAGAATGCTTTGCGAAGAAATGTGGCTTCGAAAATGTATGCATTCTTGAACTAATTCAGTCTCTAAATCATTAGGATACATTTCTTCTAAAGACCGAGCCTTTTTCGTAAGGGTTGATGATGACAATTCGCTCATTTTGGTCAGAAATGAAAATTTTTCATTGAAATTGTCGTACGCCTTCTTCCTTTTTTCCAATTCGGATGCGAGTCTATCAATGATGACGAGAAATGTGTTAATTCTGAAAGTATCACTCGCGGTCATACTTATTTCTTCCTCGGGTGTTTCGTCAGCAAATTTTTTTCTTTTCGGTTGTCTTTTTCCGAGGTCTTTTGAGTACTGCTTCGACGCACTTAATTCCATCGCCATTTCTTCAAAATACTTGAAGTTTTCCCGTTGATCCACGAAAAACTTGCGGAGAGATTCATAAAGATCGGCTACGGTAATCAAATCGACGGTAGAAGCCTGTATTTGAACATTTACTTTGTTTATTCTTTCCAAAAAAACGTTCCACACAACAACCATTAACGCCGTTTCCAGTTTGTTCAACTTTGAGAGAATTCCCGTTGCTTCGTTTCTTGTGACAGGCTTCTCCGTGCAATCGTCCCTGATTACTTCCAAAGCTTTAATGACTTCGTGCCACGAATCTCTCAAACTTTTACACGCATCCTCTCTTGCTGACCAACGTGTGAGGTTTACTCTCTTGACTGTTTTGCCTTCTCCAACTTCAGTCATCAAAATCTTCCAGCGTTGTGTCGAACTTGAAAAAAAAACGTATATTTCTTGGAGCAACATAAAGAATCGACAAGCTTCTGTGCACGATTCAGCAGTCGCTGTTGCCACTAAATTTAAAGAATGGGCAGAGCAAGGAACGAAAAAAGCAAATGGTGCTTGACGTTGAATTTTAGCCTGTAAGCCGTTGTATATCCCAGACATATTTGCGGCATTGTCATAAGATTGTCCACGGCAGTCTTGAATATTCAAACCCAAGGTTTTTAGTTCCGACGCAATAGCAGCAAACATTTCTTCAGCTTTATGTCCCACTGAAGGCAAAAACTTGAGGAATCTTTCACAGGGTTCTCCTGTTTCTGAAACATATCGGATCACGAAGGTGAGCTGGTCCACATGCGCTATATCCGGTGTCGAATCGATAATTAAGGAAAAGTATTTCGCCCTTCTTATCTCGTCTCCAATTTGCTTCAAGACTTTATGGCCCATCAAGAGTATAAACTCATCACAAACGGTTTTCGACAAGTAACTGGTACTTCCGGATCCTTGATTCCCAAACCGCTCAATATGACTGGCTAAGAAAGGATCGAACTCAGCTAACAGTTCCAGAATCATAAAATAATTTCCGTTGTGTGGATCACCGAACTTTTCACTTTTTCCTCTAAAAGCGAGACCTCTTGAACACAGCCGCTTCACTACAGCAACAACCCTTTTCAAAACGTTTCTCCAATAAGTGATTTCTTCATCAATTTGCAAATGGAGTAAATTATCGATTCGAGCATCAATCGCACTTCTAGCTTTCAAACTAAGAATACTGGATTTATGACGCGCTGAGTTTTCATGCTGAGCTACTCGAAGTTCTGCATTTTTCCAGTCATTAAATCCTTCGTTCTCGAACTGAGTCTTATTCTCCAATGGACCAAATGCTAAACACGGCCCGCAGTATACGGATCTCTTACTTTCGGAGTAAACCAGCCAATTTCGGTCCTTTACTTCATTGTTCTTCATTTTTCTTTGGAAGATACTCACTGGCAAGAAACGACGTTGATCAGCATATAGTCTTTCACTTTTAGAGAAGTCAGAACATTTGTTTTGATCGAAGCCGGATCTTGCAATAATTTCCCTTAAAGTGTCGTTAATTTCCCATAAAGCTGGATCCTTGTTCTGATCTTCAGTTGTTTGCATTCGATCATCATTCAACGACTCGGTCTGAGAGGCATCTTCAATTTTGGAGCACTCGTCGTCAAGAACACAATCATTAATTTTGGAGCACTCGTCGTCAAGAACACAATCATTGATTTTGGAGCACTCGTCGTCACGAACCCAATCATCAACTTTTTCTTTAGTCGATAGTTCAACAGATGACAGATGGGCAGCCGATGTGAAATCCGTTTCATCCTTTCCAGATTGCACTGTTGAGGTTCCGGACTTTTCGATACAATTTTCATTTTTGAAAAAAGTGTCAATTTTTGTGGTTTTTCGTATGATTTGCTCTTGTTCTTCTTTTTTTATTTTGGCCTTCTTTTTGTACTCCGCTCCGCTAAGTCGCTTTCTACCATCACTCATTTTACAATTTTTTATTCAGGAACTGAAATGGAAAGAATGAAATTAAGAAGTTTATTTCTCATACGCAAGCAACGGCATCCTTCGTTCCGAATTCACGCAATAAATAGTTACCGTAAGAACCGAATTTTTGTTATCACGAAAAAACGAAACTTCTTTGCATAGTTTCCGATGAATTGTTTATTGTGAATTATTATTTCTATTGTTTCATGTTTGCTTCATTAAAAAAAAAAACAAAATGATATGATAACCATGAGCAATCTTTTAGAATATCTTAGAGTTAGTATGAAAATGTTCAAAAGTTTAACGAGACCATGTTCCAAGCTTCGAAATGAAAAATATTTTTGAAGGGCTTTTTGAATGAATTGATTCGTTACAGATAATTTATTGTTATTTATTGGGATTATTAAAAGTTTTTACTTACCGGTGTTGTGAAAAAATTCATACAATCCGCGAAACACGTCGAAAAAAAAACAGCACACACCCGCGTAAAAATATCAATTCGTTATGCAATTACAGCAGCACGCTAGAGACACAGTTTGCCTTTGTTGCAGCTGTATTTTGGAGATGCCGGTAAAAATCACGACACTCCTACTCATACTACTCGAAATTTTAAAACGAGGAATTTGTTTACAATGATGATGACAATATATTTCGTGAATTCGGGTTCGCATTTACTAACTCCTCACAATATAGAGCAGAGAGCGTCTCGAATCACGACCGAGTATTTTTTGCAAGCGCAAAACTCGTGGTTTTGTAGTTTCGT
>OX494448.1:72500-76613 GCA_950381575.1 Plusia festucae
AAATCCACACGGCGCGCTGTAACTCAGGCAGATAGCAGGGTGGTAGCGCGCCGTGCTTCCTCCGAGACCACAGGGACATCACCAGGAACGAGCCAGTTGCAGTCGAGCAAACCCACCGATCGGGTGACCGAGGCTCGCAACTGTCTTCTGCGCGCAAAGTCACACCTTGGTGACTCGCGCAATTTGAGAGCAGACTTGAAAGTCGGGATCACCCAATCGGTGGAACGGCTGTTCCAGCTCGTGAAAGAAGAGGCGGCGGCTGCTGTAAAGGCGAAAGGAGTTGAGACGACTGGAATGGAAGCCATCACGCCAACACCTCCGCCAGAGGCACCCAGGACCTTTCCGGAGGTTGACTCGCTGCTCGCTTCACTAGCGGAGCATAGCGCGCTGGTGAAGGAGAGCGGCGAGAGGATGGAAAAGCTGCGGCAGGCGATGGAGAGGCAGGGGGAAATGTTGGAAAAGACGGCCACCTATGCGAGTGTAGCGGCGGGTCCACCGAAAAGGCAGACCCCAGGAAGGACCGCGCTGCACTCCATAGTGGTGACGTCCAGGAATGAAGATGACACGGGAGAGGAAGTCTTCAATAAAATTAGGGAGGCTGTTAAAGCCAAAGATGGAGGAGTCGAAATAGAAAGAGTGCGAAAGGCCAAGGATCGGAAAGTTGTTATGGGTTGCCGGTCAGCAGAGGAAAGGGACAAGGTCAAAAAGAGGATAGAGAAGTCAGGAGACCACCTCGTTGTCGAGGACGTGAAGAACAAGGACCCACAGTTGATATTCCGTGGCGTCCTCCGCATTCACTCAGACGAGGAACTGCTGGGAGCCCTGCGGAATCAAAACCGGGATGTCTTTCGCGGCCTCGACAACGGGGAGGATCGAATGACGATCAAATATAGAAGGAAGGCGCGGAACCCTCTCACAAACAGCGTGGTAGTCAGTACCTCACCTGCTGTCTGGAGCAGGATGCTCGGGAAAGGAGAAGCGCGTATAGATCTCCAGACCGTCTTCGTCGATGACCAGTCGCCACTGGTTCAGTGCACCAGGTGTCTGGGCTACGGGCATAGTCGGCGGCTCTGTAAAGAACCTGCCGACTTATGCAGTCATTGCGGGGGCCCACACCTTCGACCAGAATGTGACCAGTGGCTAAAGGCGGAAACACCAAAGTGCCTCAACTGTGTCAAGGCGAAGATGGGGAAGACTGACCACAACGCGTTTAGTCCCGAGTGTCCTGTTCGAGTCAGATGGGACAGGCTGGCACGAGCATCCGTCGCCTATTGCTAAGGTGGTCCCGGGAAACACAATGTCGCACAGGATACTCCAGGTGAACCTCCAGAGAAAGAAGTTGGCGACCCAAGAGCTTATGCTTGAGGCCGAGCAGCGCAAAGCCACCGCAGTGCTGATCCAGGAGCCTTACGTGGGCAGCGCCAAGAGGATGGGCGGGACCAGGGGAGTCCGCATCTACCAGAGCACCGCACAGGGAGAAGGGACTGTCAAAGCGGCAATAGCCGTCTTTGATCCCAAGCTGACCGTGAGACAGTACCCAGAACTCACCACGAACAACATCGTCGTGGTGGGGATCCATACCGGTGCCTGGCGACTAACCCTGGTCTCGTTCTACTTCGAGCCAGATCAACCCTTAGGGCCATACCTGGACAGCCTCAGGAAGGTGGAAAGTGAGACCGGCCCACATAAGCTCATAATGGGAGGAGATACCAATGCCTGGAGTATCTGGTGGGGCAGTAGTGAGACGAACAGCAGAGGCGACGAGATGCTGGGAGCTCTCGACCAGCTTGGACTACAGGTACTGAATAGAGGGGAAACTCCAACCTTCGACGTAGTCCGTGGTAACAGGCGTTACACGAGCTGCGTCGACGTCACAGCCTGCACGGCGGATATGCTGACAGTGACCGATGGCTGGCGAGTCATCGATGACCTGACGGGGTCGGACCACAACGGCATTGAGTTCAAAGTACACCTCGAGAAGTCTGTGGGTATCACGGTCAACCGGACTACCAGGATCTACAATACCAAGAAAGCCAATTGGACGCAGTTTCTTACGAAACTGCGTCAGATTAAGCAGGAGAAGAATGTCACCGTAAGTCTGTTCGATAATATCGACAGCAGGGACAAAATAGACCTGGTAGTCGAGGGACTTACAACGGCAGTACAAGACGCCTGTACATGCGTGATACCCAAGAAGAAGAATGTAGAGAGGCGAACCGTGCCGTGGTGGTCTGATAAACTCGCCAGTCTAAAGAGGCAAGTGGTCACCAAGAAGCGGAGGATTCGCTGTGCAGCGCCAATCCGGAGACCAAAGGTTGTTGAGGAGTACCTGAAACAGAAAGAAGAGTACGAAAGCGCAGTAGTCAAAGCACAGGTCGAGAGCTGGAAGGGGTTCTGCGAGAAGCAGGAAAGGGAAGGCCTGTGGGAGGGAATTTACAGGGTGATCCGCAGGACGGAGAAAAGGGAGGAGGATTTGCCGATGGTAAGGGACGGCAGGACTCTAGACGCAGAGGCCTCGGCGAGGTATCTGGCAGAGACTTTCTACCCGGAGGACCGTTCGGAGGGAGACAACGAGGAGCACAAAAGAGTGCGGCAACGAGCTGAAGAGGTGAATGGGGGCAACCAAGGTGAACCCTGGGATCCCCCCTTCACACTTGATGAGCTGGAGCGAGCAGTCTCCTCGTTCAACCCCAAAAAAGCCCCCGGTTCCGACGGTCTAACGGCGGACATATGGGGCCACACGATCCGTCAAGACCCAGACTTAGTTCTGCGCTTGGTAAACAAGTGCCTGGCGCATGGATACTTTCCGCGGTCCTGGAAAGAGGCAACCGTCGTCGTGCTCCGCAAGCCCGCTAAAGACGATTACACCACCCCAAAATCGTACAGGCCGATTGGGCTACTGCCTGTACTCGGCAAGATTTTTGAAAAGATGGTCGTGGCCCGACTCAAGTTCTATTTGCTCCCCAGGATGAGTACTCGCCAGTACGGCTTCATGCCCCAGCGAAGCACCGAGGACTCCCTCTATACGCTGATGGGGCGCATTCGTGGCGGACTTAATGCAAAAAGGATCGTCACGGTTGTGTCCCTGGATATAGAGGGGGCCTTCGACAGCGCATGGTGGCCAGCCATACGGGTTCGTCTGGCTGAGGAAAAGTGTCCTGTAAACTTGAGACGGGTCATGGACAGCTACTTGTCCGAGAGGGTGGTGAAAGTCAGGTATGCGGGAGTGGAGTACAAATCCAGGACCGAGAAAGGATGCGTCCAGGGGTCAATCGGTGGTCCTATAGTCTGGAACGTTCTGCTGGATCCTCTGCTGAAAGGTCTAGAGTCGAAAGGAGTCTACTGCCAGGCGTTTGCCGACGATATCGTCCTTGTGTTCGATGGGGAGACTGCCCTTGAGATCCAGAGAGATGCCAATGTCACCCTTGAGTACGTGCGAGCGTGGGGTGTCACGAATAAGCTTCGGTTTGCACCGCATAAGACGAAAGCAATGGTGGTCACGCGGAAACTGAAGCATGACACCCCATGTCTCAAAATGGGTGGGGTAGACATTGGCATGTCTGACGAAATCAAATTGCTCGGTCTCACCATCGACCACAAGTTGACATTTAACACTCACGTCGCAAACGTTTGTTCCCGAGCCGTCGGCATCTACAAGCAGCTGTCGCGGGCTGCAAGGGTCAGCTGGGGTCTCCATCCAGAGGTTATCCGCTGCATCTATACGGCTGCAGTGGAGCCTATTGTTATGTACGCAGCGAGCGCGTGGTCGCCGGCCGCTAAGAAAGTCGGGGTGCAGAAGAAGCTGAACGCCGTCCAGAGGAGCTTCGCACAAAAACTATGCCGAGCCTACCGCACGGTCTCCCTGAACTCAGCACTTGTGCTGGCGGGGATACTCCCTCTTGATTTGCGTGTACGTGAAGCAGCCTCACTATACGAGGCCAAGAGAGGGGTGTCTCAGCCGGCGCTGGGGGACTGGGAGGTCGAGCGTGTGGCATCGGCGTTGAAAATGCCGCATCCGGCTGAGCAGAGGGCAATTACACTGCGACGCCTGGTAGACGAGGATCAGTATAACGAGCACCGCAACTATGCGGTGCGTATCTTCACAGACGGCAG